>JAZHYW010006881.1:0-31120 GCA_037355805.1 Ixodes ricinus
ATGCATATTGGACGCAACAATTGAGAATCGTATCAATGGGAACATGTTCCTCTGCCTTGGAAAGTTGTTTTTGGACGAAGCTGATATATTTTTCAGACATCCAACTGAGATAAAAATAGTCCCTGTCAGAAATACACCGGTCCATTTGATGCATGTGTTAAGAAGCCTGGGCTGTATGATGCAAATATCTGTTCCACGTCCAAAGAATGTGTTGCTAGAATTCCAGCATGTATAAAAGTACATTAGTCAACTGAATTAATGTTGAGAGTTGGGCTAGTTGGTATTCGTTCATCATAATGTAAAGACAGCTGCAAACAAACACGGACGAAGGAGAAGAAACACGCAGACGGGACAAGCGCTGACTCGTAACTGAAACTTTATTACTTGAAAAAGGGAAAAAGAAGAAAAAGAAATAATATAAAACACACACACCAGGAAGACCCCAAATCAGCCAGACAGGCACGTGTCAGCCCGCTTCCCCTATCAGCCCGCATCACATCACCGCAGTAGCCAACTTTCATCCTCTCGCGCATAAATTCAAATTCTTTTTGCGTAAGCGTTATTGAGGCCTCACTCACACACCGATCCCCCAGAGTGACAATGTGAAAGGCCTCGAGCAATTCTCTCGCCAGTCTATCTTTGTTTCGTCCTAATACTGCAGTGTCAGGAAAGGACGGTTTATACTCTGCATGTCTGCCGCTGATTTGGGGTCTTCCTGGTGTGTGTGTTTTTATCTTGTTTCTTTTTTCTTCTTTTTTCCTTTTTCAAGTAATAAAGTTTCAGTTGCGAGTCAGCACTTGTCCCGTCTGCGTGTTTCTTCTCCTTCGTCCGTGTTTGTTTGCGCTGTTTTTACAGTATGTACATTTGTCAAGTTAATTATGCGACAGTGTTACGCTTATTTTTCAATATTTTCGGATGGCAAAAATGGTTTCAGGCCAGGTTACATAACACACCATCGTTGTACATCAATGGGGTTATGCATGTTCAAAGAGTTTTGTAGCTCGAAATTAATGCTAGAATCAAACACTCAGATACAGTCACAATTTAGAGGAACATACCCTATTGCAATGCTTGCTTTACTGAAGGAATTTTAGGACCATTCTCTAAATAAAACTTAGGAGCATGGTGCGGTAAAATAATTTACTAATAAAATACTGTAAGCTGAGTGTAAATTAAAAGTAATCTCCAGAGAAAAAAAAATCTACTCCAACTGCATTACACCCGAAACAAATAGTGCGTCCATGCTAGTTGTGATTTACACATGTATTTCCTGTGCTTATAATAATAACTGTATTCACCCTCCTCTCACTCCTAAGTTTCTAAAGACATATTTACGGTGCCCCTCTATCGCAATTTGGTCAGTTTCGGTTTCAGTATTGTAACTTTTACTGGTTTCGGTTTCGTATTGTAAGGATCGCGTCTTCGACGCCCCATCGGTAGCGACACCAGTTCTTTGTTTGTTTTTCTTTTTCCAGCCATGGTTGCGAACGTTGCGTTTGTCCTGCGTTGGGTACATCTGTGTCGCGGGATGGAAATGCCTTTAAACATGGAAATGTGCTAATTTAATCAAGTTTATCTATCTGTGAAGTTTCCTCTTGTGATGATTATGTTCAAGAAGAGCGCGGAAGACCGACGACGCGACAGGACGAGCAACTCAACGCAGTTGGTAAGCATGCTTCTTTGTTTTGCATTGCAAGTAGGCGCGTTGAACGAGAAGTGAACAATAGGGAGTTTAGAATAACGTCCGCAACCCCAAAGAAATAACGTCGTCGCTGTTGTGCATGTGCAGACCCAAAACAAGCATTCGGACTCGAGATTTGGGGCCCGTTATTTCTCGAAAATACCGTGGGTACCGCAAAAGGCGGCGCTCACGACATCTCCGTTGATCGCGTCTTCGACGCCGTCGCCCGCTCGGGTTCTGCGTGAGTCGCGCTCGGCGACCGCGGTCGGTATGGTCGAAGCGTATTCAAAACGCCGCGGATCGCTGGATTCACAGCTCAAAGCTATCGAAGCGCGTGTACTTAACGATCGCGGCAGACATGTAAACATGCCTGGGTAGTGGATCGTCTGGGCTTCGTAAGTACAACAGAGCATCTTGGCAGTGATAAAAACAAAACATGCGGCATTGAGTATAAAACAACTATAAAAATGTTACTTTAGACGAAAAACTTTTTTAATTTTCAAGATATAACGTTCTAACTTCCAAATAAAAGCTGTCGCGACATCTTGGTGGCGTTTCAAGCGCGAGATGCTTGCGTTTTGGTGAGTCTCCGGCAGAGAAACGCTATTCTAAAACTCTTCGCCGCAATCCTCGCTATTTTGCCGTCCGTAACGCGCGGTAAAGTAGCGCCCGGTATTCTAAAACTCCCTATTTTCTCAGCACACGTTTGCTCTTTAAGCTAGATTTGTTTTTCTTTTTTTAACTAGTTGGGTTTGTTTTATCTGTCCTTATGTTTGGATCTGTGCGTGGCATAATGAAAACTATGCTATGCACGGCATAGTTTTTTAACTAGTTTGGTTTGCCACTCATTATGTGTGTGTCCGAGAAAGTGTAGCGTATGTCAACAGAGCACTTATTGACTTCCGAATGCTACTTTCAGTCCGTTGCTTTAGAAAATGTCTTATTGGTCCAGCAGTGTACTGATGTCGTTCAACTATAAATTGATTACATTGATCATACTTTATTACATTTCAGAAGTTAGACTACCTTGGAATTTGGTTCATGCAGAGCCAATATTCCTTTGCATTCAAAATGGTTCAAGAGGATAGCCATCTTTTGTCTTAAAGTTATGGAAGTGGACTGGATGGTACTGTTAGGGCAAACTTCGGTCCCCTGACTTTCTAGAATTGAACTGGGTGTACATTTGTCTGTTAGAATTTTTGATAAAGCAGTTTTCCTTTTCGCCTCTTTCTTTTCTCTCTCTCTCTCTTTCATTTTGCAACTGTGATGTGATCAAGCCGAGGGCCGCAGTTGTTCTCAAATGAAGCAGCAGCAGTGTTCCCAGCTTGCGTCACTTCGATTCATTTCAAGGCATGCCAGGAAATGAATGGCCCTGTTCATACACCGTTGCAAGTGGGACTGATTTCAAAATGCAGTTTGACACAGTCGTTTGAGCGGTATGGGACGTGTGTTGAATGACCTATGCGGTTGTCACGGGTTCGTGGTTGGTCAACCCGAAACGCTCCCAAGTCTCACTTCCTTCTTCTCGTCTTCCTTTTCCCATTGGTTTGAAGCTCGGCCGGCATTAGTCTCATCCGAGCACCATGCCTTTGGCGCTCAGGTAAATATGTGCGAGGATTGCAATTGAACCTCCCCCGAACCACCATTTAACAGAACAAAATGACAAAAAAACGAAATTTGTGACTGCGGTGTTTGAGAGAAACTGCCGACTTTTAATTACCCTGCCTGAAACTTTGCAAACATTTCAGTGTGGCTGCAGCTGTGAGGGTGAGGTGGATCTAATATGAAAACTGGACCCTGAAGCGACGCCTTCAGGATGCCAAAAATAATTATGGTAAGTTAGAAATTAACCCACTAGTATACTTCCTAAATATTTGGGCCGGGCGTCGATTAAAAAATTTCAACCTAGTTAATTTGTCACATTTATTTTCAGGCATAATATCTTGAAAAGAATGAAACTGCGGATGTTCCAAACTGGCTGTGGTAAAGGAGCCTTGCAGTGCACCACGGTTTAGCTTGAACATACTGTAGCGTCCACAAGGTGTAGCTCTTACATTGAAGTTTTATGAGCTAGTTTCTTCAATGTTTGAACTTTCAGCGTGCCAGCTGGGTAGTGTGTAATTGTGTTTTTATAGCGCAAGCAATATCTTAATCCTGGCGGCAGGAAGTTTCGGCTAGCAGTTGACATGGTTGGACAACGGTGTGCTTGCTGCTTTTTCTGAAGCGGCCAATGAAGCGAAATAACAACATGTGCGGATTGTCCATGCATTTAATTTTTTGTTCGTTGTTCGTTTCAGACTACATGTGCTCCCAGTACAAGGGGTGGCCCTCCAGGCGCTGACGACCAGCATGTCGTCTCTGCTGTACTGTTGAGGGAGATTTAAAGGGTAAATATTGCAGCTGCAGTTTCTTCTATTCTGTCCCTGCTAGACTTCCTGCGAATTTCTCTGCATGCTTGGTCTTCTTGTTTTCATGGTACTGTATACTTTTTTATAGTCCGTTGCAACTATAGAATAGCAGAAGCCCCTCCCACAATTCCCTTTGCTCGCCAGGATTGGCGGTGCCCTCTCGGCTCTCCTCCTCTCTAGTGTTTGCTTATTAAAAAGAGTGAAGGGCTTTGTGGGAGGGGCTTCTGTTATTCTAGAGTTGCAACAGAGTATAGCCCGACCTCGGTTAATTTAATCATTTCGAAGAGTCTTAGCGCGCACGCATGAATTTTTTACGGGAAGGACTCTGCATAATACTTTGAACCAAGGAAATGACCCCACGAACGGGAAAGCACGGGTCTTCTGCTACAAAATTAACCGGACAAAACTTTGTTTTCAAGATCAGACCGGAAAACGTCGACTCCTGTCTTATAAACGGCGAGTAACAGAAATCCTGTGCTAGTCTCGCCATGTTGGGAAGCTAATGCTATGACCCCCATCTTGATTTCTTTAATGCTTGTTATGGCTGTTTTCACATTATGGTATTTTCACTGTTCTTTGGACAAAAGTGAGTGGCAGGTCGCCATAGGATTCCAGAAGAAGCGGTCGCTATGGAAATTTCTAGCAAGTTCGTAGCGCAGTGGCGTTTCGTCACAACCGAGGAAAAACTCTACGGTATTGTTGGTGCAGAACATTAAGCCTCACGACTAGCAGCAACTTAATCGTGGATATACTGCACCGTACGGCGTTTATTTGAGCTCTACTCTACACAAAATATTACAGGGGCACTTAGGTATCCCTTTGTGGATTGAATGCGAAAGCATTGCCATTCCTAACGACACTTCTTTTTTCCCTCTATTGTTAGGAATGGCAATGCTTTCGCATTCAATCCACGTGGGGATACCTAAGTGCCCCTGTAATATTTTTTACGTTGCATCATATGGCCTCACACATCATGGTACGTCATGTCGTCACGTGAAGTGTGATGTCATCGAACCGAGGACATATTTTTATGACCATCTTTCGGGCACATCAACGCCGATGCCGTCTTTTGCCATAATGGGGCAAGCTTCTTTTGAGGGGAGAGTAATGCCGCATTCCGAAGCGGCTGAGATTGCACAGCAGCTAGCATGCCCGGCTCTCACACAGCAGCACCGGGTTCGAATCTCAGCCGTAGAAGCACATTTTATTCTTTCTTTTATTCCTTTGTTTGCATTGGGTACCACTCAGTTAACGCCTTAGGACGCCGGATTTTCCGCTCCATGGACACATAATGCTTTTGCATTAAAGAGGCACTTCCAGTCAGGAATGTGCCTTTTTGTTTATTTAGAGTCGCACAGCTGCCCACCACTTCGAAAATCACAACGGAAGTACGAGGGGGCACTAGTGATGACCAAATCAGGTTCACGCCATTCATAGGTGAAGGATCCATTTGGGTGCACTGAAGATTTGTGTGGCATTTTCTTTCGTTGATTCATTGGCGCGTTTCGCCATGGATCGCAGTCCTGCACCTCGTTAGCTCTAACCGGCAGGATGGACAGCTCGGCAGACTGGTCGGCTGAATCCTCCGTGTGTAGTTTAGCGTTGTCCTTATGCTGCTTCAAGTAGGGATGCATGCGGATAGTGCGCAAAAAACATGCCTCTTGCCCACACTTCTAACTTTATTGCTGGTCGCGGCGAAATAGCCAAGTGGCGTGCGGCCATGTTTGCCCTAAGAAGTTTGTAAGACACTTTGGTTGACGTCGTAATATTCCGTTGTAAGTCACACAGAAGTTGCGACAATTATGTTTCGTTGATACGGATTTCTTCTCGGGTTTCGTCATGCGCAATTTTTTATCGTAAGTCTGCTTTTGAATTCGGCGTCTTATGTCTCGATCCTCCCAATAATATAAACTTCGTGTATTGCATCGATTGTGAAAGCTGCAGTTGACACACACCCATTCGGAGCATCGCTTTATGATCCGCATAGAACCCTATTACCGTTTCCTTCCTGTCTGTTGTGATTAAAAATACTTCTTCAAGATAGTAAACAAACACACAAAAATACACAGGGACAAGAAGTGGACATAAAACACTGGCGCCGGTGTTTACCACCACTTATTGTCCATGTGTTTTTTGCGGCGCTTGTCTACGATCATGAACCGATTGGCCCGAATTGCCATATTAATTCTTCGAGATCCTTATAAGTCATAGCTTCTCTATGTTCAAATTTGGTCAACTTCATAAGCGACAACATCTGCTCGCTTATCTTTGGTAGACCTTGTCAAAAGCAAAAATAAAAGACTGCAATGTAGCGGTAAAAACAGTGAGAGATTGATTCTCGCAGACTCGGGGGCAAAATTTACTTTTGCACCATGGTGCCCCTGACAATGTTATTAGTGCCACTCATTAAACTACCAAGGTAGTGTGTAAATTAAGCGCCTGGGTGAGCAAAAATGTAGGAATTTTTAATGTGACTTTCCGCATTTAAAGCTGGTTCCCACATACAGTGCAGCGCTAACTCAGCCCTGTTAAGGCAACGAGTTACTGCTACTTCCATTGCTTGTATCGTGTGTTCTCAGTTGCCTCTTTTCATACAAAGGACTGATGTCCCGGTTCGTAATACTGATTCAGCACTGAAGTAGTGCTGCTCTTCTTCTTGCACTGTTCAGCGAGGACGAGGAAATGTTCTACGAAATCGTGGAAGTAGGTGTGGCATTTTTTCAGCTTACAACATCTAAGGCTGGAGGCAATGCATTCCTCCTGAAGTAAAAAATTGTCATGAATAAACACTTTGAGAGATGCCTTTAAGAAAAAATTTCCCTCAATGCTCACCCGATTGATTTGAACGGTTGTAAAATTGTTAAAATGCTGTCATCTCTAACTTGGGCCTGTATACACACAATTCCAAATCAATGTCAGGCTTGTATTTTCTAATGATTCACGAACCACAAAAGCTGGATAGAAATACCAGAGAGTGTGCAGACGAGCTGGTGAACTATAAACTTCTTGAATACCCAATACCGAGGAACATAAGAAGGTAGACGACACGGAGATCTGGGCTTTCGTCTCCTTTCTTGTTCCTTGATCTAAGGTTTTCAAGATGCACAAATGTGTCTATCCTTGCATGTGAAGGGACATTTTATGTAGGCAGTATACACTATTGCCCAATGGTTATAAAATTTGTAACGGTCATGGAAGAAAAGAAAACAAATATGACTCATTCAGCCTCAAGTTGGAGTCTAGAAATGCTCACATACATGTAAACCAATAGTGCTGCATGTTCGTGAGCTAGACGTGCTACACAACCAATACCGTTAAATTTTACCGGCAATTTCAAGCAGGGTGAAATAGCTGGGAGCAACCAATTTGTCATGTATATTGCGAACTGTATTTTGTAGGGTCCAGATTTTCTTTTAAGGAAGCTGTGAAAGCTTCACAAGTGTGGTCTGTGCAGGTCAGTTATACAGCCAGGGGGCCATAGTATATGGTCCTAATATTTGCGACAGGACGGATGATTAACTGAAAGTTGTTAAAAATGTCTTAGTGAATAAACATACGGTGTTAGTATAAATTTGCTGAGTTTGAAGAAAACCACTCAATCCGGGAACTTATGAAGTTCAATAAGCCTTGGGCTCGGGCTAGTAGGTTTTCCTTTATTTTTGTTCTGCGCTGCTAAGGTTTGCAAACTTTGACAATGAAGGACGACGCGCACACGTAAACCAGTAAGTTATGCCTTCCGTGTGTGTGTGTCGTCCTTCATCGTCCCAGTTTGTAAACCTAACGCCGAACAAACATAAAGAAGGAAATAAGACTTATGAAGACCTAGAGCGTGTGGGAAGCATTGTGATACTCTAAAGATACCAAAGATGCCACTCGTGCAACAGGTACAATGCTAGCGAAGCAGAAACGCAGATTATAATGTCCTCTGTTTGCCTTTCATTACACGATGCGGATCTTAAAATGGTATTGTTTGATGTACGTTTAATTAAAATGTATGTGGGTCTCTTCTGACAATTCGCAGGAACCTGCAGGGGACACAGATCTTGGAGACAAGCCTGCCACGTTGAGCATTTGCATAAAAGGTTAGATCAAGATTAGTCTTCGTTGTCGTCATGTGACATTCGTTGTGCTACTTGTTCTTTTTATGCACGACCGAGCCTTTTTATGTCCGCGGAATTTACCGTGCGCATGGATGGAATCGTCTTGACCACTACGTGCAACAGAGCTGTTGCATCGAAGCTTATGTTCCTGCTGTACTTCGTGCTCAATGTGGAGTATCCGCCTGAAGTAGCCCTGACAATGGAGTTTGTTCAGAGGTTAGAATGCCAGACTACTTTGTCAGAAGGCTTGGTTTGCCCAAGTGCTCAGAGCGTTACATGCTGCTGCAATTTTCTCGAATGTGATGAATTTGTCCAAATTTGTGTTAAAAGCTCATTTGTTTTACTTTGCTGCTTATAATTCTAATTTTACTTTACAGGGCCATCGCTGGCATCAATCCAGATAAAAGCTCAAAGGCTCGGAAAACATCAAGGAAACAGCATAGTCTCTCACCACAGGTGGAAGCTTTGGCAGATGCCTTAGAGAACTATGCGTTTTAAAGTTTGACACGTTCAGTTCAATGCCAAATGCTTTAAAAATGTAAACATTTTAAAAGCTTGTTAACCTTTTCAGTGCGCAAGGTAGCGTTTTGAGTTTTATTACAATAAAAATTACAGTTGACATACTTGCCTCTAGTGTAATTTTTGCTTCACACCCTATTGCCGAACCCACCTATACTCCAGCAGAGGTTGTCAGGGTGACGGTACGTTTTACAGTTAAACCCGTTTTCTATGTATTCAGTCAAATAGACCAAACCAAGCTTTACGTGAAAGAAGCAGGACATAGCTGAAGGAACCATTGAGGCCTGTTTTTCTAGGGGCTGGCAAGCTACATAACTTGGGCAACAGTATTATCACAGAACCAGTATTTTTACAGGTTTGTGCGGTTAATTTACAGGCAACAGAAATATCACAGAACCTCTATTTTTACAGGTTTGCATGGTTAATATACAGGCAACAGAAATATCACAGAACCTGTATTTTTACTGGTTTGCATGGTTAATATACAGGCAACAGAAATATCAAGACCTGTATTTTTACAGGCTTGTGCAGAACAGAAAACGGTGAATTTAAAGAGCTTTCAGTTTTTTTTTCTCACAGAAACAGAAATTTAGTGAAATCACAAAAAAATTTAAAACAGACTTTTTTGATGAAAGTACATAAAAACGAAAAAAAAACAGAGGAAAACAGCAAATGTAGGTAAAAAAGTTGACATGTTTTTTCTGTAGTTTTCAGAAAATATTTTTTACAGTGTACTGTTGCCGATCCCGATGGTTGGGCCTTCAAAATAGAGGCAGTCCTGCACCCATTTGCTTTTAGAAACATACTTCACTTTTCCAAGCTTGATAAAAATCAGCAGCAGCACCATGTTCGCCATTTTGTTAATTAAAATAGAGTGAATTCTCTCGGCATATAAACTTTTATTAACAATGAGCTTTTACAAACTTCATGCAAAAAGAAATCTTGAACCGTGAAGGGGCACTTTTATTAGCCTTACCTCAAGAAAAAGAAACCAAGCAGCTGAATGAAACAAAAACGTGCAGTGTACTGATGTAGATGTTAAGTCATGACCGTAGTCAAAGTATACTTGAATATAGAAAAGCGTGATTGTTTGATTTTTCATCTCCGAGTGGAAGAAGCGCTTTTTTATTGTTATAAATATTATGAGTAAAGCACAACGAACCCTAAGATCACAGCCACTAACTGGGCACGTCACATGAAATCTTGTCCTGCAGGCCATAGTCTATCTACATTATATAACACAGGTGGTGTTTCTCATAAACCCTATGCAGCGGACGTTTTAATGCAAAAAAAATAATATATCCAAATGGCGTTTACATGTAGGCGAAGGAGTGAAACATCATGCATACGTATTCTTTCTTTTGATCCCAAAACTCCATACAATTTTTCAAAGGTACCTATGCCTACTGCACCATGCAAAAGGCAAAAGCGTGGTCGAATGTGAGATCCTCGGAAGTCAATATTTTTTGCGCCCTTTTTTTGTGCAGCATAATATTCTTTCATTTTCGCGGCGGGACCGTCGACAAGGACGACACGGAGAAAAAATAAGGTGCGGAGGAAAAGAAAGGCGGATTATCGAATTATTGCTGGCGTCGTGTCCTGACAGTAAAATCTGTCCGGAGGAGGAAACACAGACACCCGCAAGAAACAGAATAAAATGCAACACGTTTCATCGTGAAAGCATCTGCGGAGAAGTGCTTCGAACACACCACCGCGCCCGCCCAGTCTTTTTGCCCTGCTTTAATCTTACAAACTACGGCATCCCCGTTGTTTTTCAATCGAATATCGATGGAGACTTACACATTTTTCAGTTGCGTATGTTATGCCAGCGGTGACGGAAACATAACAAACCACAATGCCGCGTCCGAAAGCAAGCGATCCCGCCGTACGACTATGGCCCGCACGACGTAAACAAACCCTGCATTCTCACATTCCTGATATCACGTGACATGCACATGCTGCTCAATTGCGCCCCTAGCGTGGTTCTCGTCGCGAATAGGAACTCATCTAGCTGAGCCCCTTGCTATAATACCGCGCTAGACCAATAGCGGCGGGGGCGGAGCGATTCTTTGGCAACTGAAACTTCCATATAGAGTGGCTCTAGGCACACCTACAGCAGTTTTTCCTCAGCATAAAACAAAGTAGGAACGAAAATGGCAGAACTTTTGTCCAGTCTGGTGGTCTTGTGGGTACAAATCAGGTCCGTAAAATTGAAACTTTGACGGCAGAATCTTCAGTCACAGTTATGGATTAATAGGATATGATTACATTGTGAACCCAAAGGATCAAGGCCGCTTCAAAAATTTTCGAAAATCAGGTTTATGGGATCATGAAACTTCAATTTAACACAAACACTTGACTGGGTGGTGACTTTTCTTAAATATAAACAGCCAAACTTTCCTTGCTCAAAAGATACAAGAAACGAAAAAAACATGTTATGGCTCAGTACAGAGACTTTCCATTTTTAGACTAAACAAGAAAAAGGGTTCCTGTGTGCCACTGGACCGTTTTATTGAGCAAAGTAAGGAACCAAAGCGAATCCTAATTACTTTCTTCGCCCTTTGTTTTTCCTTTTAAATCAAACGCCACAAAGGTCCACGACATTTATACATTGGCACAAAAAGGTTTAACTGCTCACTGAGCCATTATTATTTTTTATATTAACTTTTGATTCAAGCAAGTTTGCCTTTTAATAGTTCAAAAAACAAATGGACCACGTAGCCCCACCTTGGTATAAAATTACAGTGCGAGAGTATGCAAAACCTATTTTCTAGATTTATTTATATTGGGTTCAATCTTTCATGTTTTCGTAGTAGTGTTTCCACCAATTTATTAGTGTTGTTAGAAATCCAAAAATGATTCTATGTTTGCTTTAGTACACGAATTATGACAGAATAGAAAGTAAAACGTCATGTCAGCATTCTTCATTTTTCACTAGAGAAACAAGTGGTCATATCTGCAGTGACAACCAGTTTTCCGGAAGCACTTCGGTGCCGACTCCATTGGATTGTTGCCCAAACAAGAAATATGGTACTCCGTTCCCAGATTGAACTGCCAACCTTAGTCAATCACGTGCCTTGTTTAACAATGATCAGAGCCTGGGGTATACACAGAGATTTTTAAACTTCTGTGATATCCGTCACGACATTAGATGGTCACGAATTCCTATCGCATGCGGCGACTTATCGATTGTATCTGAGCGACGCAGGGCTCTTATTCAATTTGTGAGCTGGATTCGGCCGACGTTCTTGAGCACTGTGGATAAATCACGGTAAATGGCAAAAGGTTTTGAGAACAAAAAATAACATGGAGCACCCTTATTCTCAAACTTTCTGAGAGTAAATTACCCTCAGAAGTGGTGGCGAAAAAACGAACACCAGCTTACGCTTGTCGATTTTTACAGCTGAATCGTAGGACAATCTTCGGAACGCTGAACACCGCGACCCCTACGTTATCTTCGTTTCAAAGAAGCAATCCAGCACTGCTGGGACACAAAGATTGGAGATAAAAGAAACCAGCGTGAACGCTACATCATATTCACTCAGCAGCGGAGGCGGCAAAACGAACACTTGCTTGCGCTTGTTGTTGATTTCTACAGGCTGGTACAGCTGTTTGTTTTACTTGAATATACTATTTTATTCCTATCGCAGTTGCTGCTGCTGCTGCTGGTGGGGCTGCTCTTGAAGTGCATATTACTTGATGTCGTATGGCGAATGCGCCCAACTCCGATATTTGCCAATTCTTTAATGAGTTGCTACTTGAAGATGGGAAACTTTCCGAACGCTGTAACCGCGAGCACGGATATCTAGGCTCTTGTACAGGAGTCAGTAAAATCACCTTCAAGCAAAAAAAAAACAGAAAACAAGAAAAAAACATGAAGGTGTTCAACACGTACAGTCGCCCAATTTCTTAATAATATCACGCGAGCGTCGACCGCTGGGACGGGCAGTGCCGTGCCGCGGAGAAATGCGGCGTCACGGGAGAGATTAAGCGCGTGCGCACAAAGCCCTTTCCGGGGAGTGTCATCTGCTAGGCTATTCCGCTGACCGCACACAGCCCCTGCTCCGTAGCAAAAGAGCGCCGATTGTTTAGGTCTCCGTTGCACTTTGTGTTGTACCGCAGCCGACGCTACGAGCCATCTTGGACAGTCCATTGCTAAAAGTGTGTCACGTGGCCTTCATGCTGGGAACAACTGCACATGGAAGCACGATGTCACGTGGCTGGATGACAGCGCTGGATTGGTTTTGATGGCTCGTAGCATTGGCTGCGGTATATAGTTTAATGCATCGTTGCATTCAGCTTGTCGCGTCATCGTATTTTTCTTTTCTTGGTGCTCACAAAGTAAACGCAAACAAAAAAACAATTAAAAAAACTAAATTAAACTAAATTAAACGAGATGACGCGCGGTTTCTTTCACGCCTGAGCAGTATCACGGTATCACGCAAGCAAGCGCTGTTCAGATCTTTGCTTAAAGGCGGTCAGCTATGCCAGCAGATGAGGAACAGGGGCTGTGTGTGGTCAACAGAATAGCCTAACAGACGACGCTCGCACCGGAGAGAGCTTTGTGCGCACGCGCCTAATCTCTCCCGTGACGCCGCATTTCTCCGCGGCACAGCGCTGGCCGTCCCGGCGGTCGACGCTCGCGTGATAATACTAAAAAATTGGGCGACTGTACTTTCAAAGCCCGATGTCCATCGGCGTCAGAAAACGATAACCGAGAACCAGTGCTTCATTAGGAAAAGTGCTGACGGAAATTTAAAAAAACTGGGCTATCTCGTGGTCGCCCAGAAAAGAGTGGAAACTCTGATGTTTACGAAAGGCACTGTGGCGTACATTGAACAAAAACGTTTTCGAGATGTCAAGCGAATTCGACAAAGTGCTTACAGAAATAAAAAATCAATAAAAATAAATCTAGACCTTAAAAAACGAGTATTAAGTACAAATATTGCGACGCAAGGAAAGTCACAGGATGAAAAGAAAATAGAACAAGCAAATATTCTCATGAATAGCAAATGATGAGGTGGAGAATAACTGGAGAAACTAAACGTTTAATGAGGTGAACTTGTGCCTAAACAAAATACAAAATTGTTAGTGTCGCAGGCATCGATTTCGGCGAAACAGCAGGATCGAGCGCTGGGGTGAGACTGACTCCGGTTCCCCACGCGGAGCTCCTTACACACACGCGTTGGCTTCCGGAACATTCGGCGTAGAAGGTTCGGCGCGTAGAACATTCGTACCTCGAATAAGCAAAATAATTATCTTATACACCAGAAGGCGACATTTACAGCGAAATAACGCAATGTGCATCCTCTCCCAGGAATCGAACCTGGGGTCTCCGCGCGAATGCCAAGCACTGTAACCATTCGGCCACGCACACTTTTGCCCGGCGACGCGCGTAGCAATATGTTGCAACAGTATAGTCGACGGCATAATTTTTAAAATACATAATCTACCTCGAAGTGAAAATAAAACTTTATATGAAATGAAATTGTAAAAAAGTTCGAGCTCGACTAACTAAAAAATACGATCTGGATAACCTGTACAGACTTCTGCCGAGAGTCGGAGAGACTCCGGTATTGGGGTACGCTTTGTGTGAATAGTGACGCGTGATCAATGTATGCCCTCAGACGCTTGTCTACAGCTCTGAATACACACTTTTGTGATAATCTAATTGAACACAAAAAATCTGTTATAAATGACGATAGCAAAAGCTCACGAAGAAGACTGCAGCTTGTGGGGATTGTGATCCCTCAACATTCTGTCGCGTCAGCGTTTTGGCGCGCCGTGGCGGCCGCGCTGACGTAGCGAGAGGTGGCGCTGCTTACCACTGTGAGTGGCTTCCTCCTCTCCCCCATTGGGGCGATTTTCATAACGAACCCCCGCACAAAGGAGATCGACGTGTCGCTCCTTGATTGGCCACTTCGCCCCCGCTGTTATCTTAAAACCAACGGACAGCGAGATCTCGGTCTCTTCTTCCTGGGATTTCGGCGGCGGCAACAACGGGGAACCGTCCGGCGCACCGGTGAGCGTTTACCCTGTCCTTTGTACCTTTGTGAACGACCGTTCGGCCGTGGGCGACCTCCACACCGACGGCGTTCACCAGCTGATAGCCGCTGTCTTTTGTTATTTGTTTTGCATTGTAAATAAACAGAGTTTATCACCGTTACCAACGTGACTGGTGTCTCATTGCGCTCGACGAGCAGCATGCCACGCGAGTACGAACCCGCTTCGCGGTAGAACGTCTCGCCGCGAACGTGGTACTCCCCAAAGGCAGTGGCCCTAAGGAGAACCACAAGCTTTACATGGCAGAAAAATGGAAGCACCTTAGTACTAAATGTTGGAACGTACCCGTGCTATCAAAATCGAATCCGAACATGATCTGGGTAAAATAATTTAAAATGAATTATACAACAGCTCTGGTCTTTATATTATGACAAGGCTACTTTAAGACAACTTTACTATTCACGTTGTTGTAAACGTGGATGTGCAGGGCCTTTTTACAAGCTTCCCATGTTTCTTCACTTGCCTTTATCAAGTCCTGCATTGAATCACATGATGAACTTTCGTTTCGGAACCTATGTGGAGTCACCTTAGAATGTTTCCTCAGCTTCTGCATTTCTATTTTAATTACACTTTTATTAGGTGGCGAAACCGGTCATTTTCGCAAAAGCCGAAAGTGTGCATAAGCTCCACTGTAGCACCCGTTCTAACCGATATTTTTCTTGATGGTGTTGACCGTGCCATTGAATACTCCATTAATCCTACGACAGACACAAGTGTGTTTAGGTATGTTGATGACTTTCTAATAGTGCAAGAAAAAACGGGCGACAAATAGGTTTTCATTAAGACAATAGACATTTTCCACAAATTCGGTTTAGAACTTTTTTTTACATTTGAAACGCAAAAGAAAAAAAGTTTTGCAATTTCTGGACCTCTCGCTTTCCTTGCAACCTAATCAATCACATGTGCGGGTCTTTTCACATTGTTCTAAAAACGAAATTCTAAACTACACGTCTTCACACTCTAAAGTAATTACACACTCTAAAGTAGTAAGAAAGGTATAGCTCTGTCCTGCCCTAAACCTGCCTTAGCAAAGTCATGTTTTCATACCATCAAACGCAGTTTTGATGCTAAAGTTGAGATATTTCACAAGTTCAACCTTGACTTTGCAGGTTTCAACTTTCTAAACTCCAGGAAAAACACCAAATGTTGTCCTCAAGCGCTGCTTTACCTGGAAAATGCCTCTGTTTGTACTCTTCAGAGGTGGTTACTGTTAAAAGACATTGCTATCCAGCAGAAAGTCCATCACGTAGTTTTATTGCATGTTTCATCTTGTCGGCAGGGCACCACTGACAAAGAGAGGTTTCTGGAATCATTATAGGCGTTAGAACCTCCTCGTGTGCAAACATTTCAGTAATCCTTGTATTTTGTAGGTTAATGCTTTGCTCAGCAACTCATATACCTTTTTCCGCCTGATTTACGGTTGGTATTTGCATATAAAGTGGCCAATTGGAGGCAGAAACTTAACAATATAAATGTGTTCTCTTAATCTGCGCCACGAATCGGTATAACCTATTAAAGATAAATTGGGTCTAAATTGACCAAAAATAAGATTTATAAAAAACTGGCTTGGGAATACAAACCCGTAAACGTCAAAGCAACCGGCATGTACAACAAAAAACAAGCCTCTCAATGCCTGTTGAAGATATCATGCTCAAGATCAAGACGTCAAGCATAGAGTAGCTGACGAAGGGCCACGTTAGCACACACATCTGAACAGTTATAAAATGGGAACGGAGTAGTGCATGAAGGTGTAGCAAACTATTTTCGACAATGGGCATATCTGAGAAACAGAATCATAGTTGTGAAAATGTTGCATCCTCCAGTTTCCAGAGCCATCAAAGAGTTGGATGACTGCGGAGGCAGCTGCGCTGTGGTAGAGGATCTATTAGCCGAATGGTGACAGCTTACACGTGCCACAAAAACAAATTTTCTATAGTTCCTGAAGGAAGTAACCAGTAAGGAAGACGCGTTTAGTAGAAAGCCGCCTATCGTGCACATATATATGGAGTGTGTGTTCGTGATCGCATGAGCCGGATACCACAGCAGATGCAACTTGACACAGATGGGGGAGATCTCTACCAGCGAAAGTCCTTGCTGGGGTATTCGCCAACAACACTGTGCTCTACGCCATGTCGTAGTTGATGTAAGCCAAACTACAGTGTTGCCAATAATAACAGTCAACACATCATGAAGATGTGAATATATTGTGAGGCGATAATTGACCTCGTCGTCAACAAATATCTTGCACATTTTAGTATCCATCCCATAGTGGAAGAATTGACGTCGAGTGACCTGACTTTACTTGACCTATAAACCTCCCGCCACGTGACACCGCTTGTACTTCGCCTCTCCCCTCTCTCTCCTCATCCCTTTCCCCTTCCTACCCACATATCCCCCATTCTCTCCCTTTTCCCACTTACCGCCTCCCCCTCCTTCTACGGTGCTGCCTAACGGTTCGACCAACATGAGCAAGCCCTATTCCATCAACCTCATTAAGTGCTATTTCAATTCCATTGTATTTTACAGTGTCTAAGCATGATGATTTAAAGTATACGTTCTTCTCCACTCCCCGAAACCTCGAGCGCCGACCAAGGTGTTTGGTGGAGAATGAACATTTGATCGACCTCTCTCTCTCTCCACTCCTCGAAGCGACTGTTTGAATGTTTTAGAAACATGTGCAAACGATGTCTCTTTAAATACTTTTTATGCATCCTAGTACTTTGGAGTTAAAGATCGTTGCGAAATTTTACAGAATAATAATTAACACGGAATAATATAATATATCGTATCTTTACTGCTTCAGCAAAGCAAATGATGAAGTACAAAAGTTGCGGTAGAAATTAATTCATTACAAGCGATCAATTACCTGTATTAAAAATTGTTTTCCTATACGCCTCTTGCAATTCAAAAAGTGTGCTTCAGTTCGGCTGTAAGTTCATCTGCTTCACTAAAGAACTAGAGTCAAAATATGCTCCGTTTGAAATACAGATTATGTGGGTTTCAAATCTGATAAGCGTTTACAGTCTTTAGGCGACTATCTAGAAATAGTACTAAATATTGTTTATTTAAAGAAGCATACATAACGTTATGAAATGTCTTTAGCGTTTGTTTTTATTGAAAACTGTAACCTACCTTTTTGATAGGCCGTGTGTTTCAGTTATTACAGCTTGAGCAGCGTAGGAAAAACGTATTGGAAAGTCCTAATTCAACTCAAGACCGCGCTTTTTCAGATATTCCACAATTATTTAGAGAAGAAGAGGTTCAAGTTGCCTTTTTATCGGCCCGGCCATATCATGGGAGGTGAAAAAAAGAAACCCGTGTGTTGAAGCGTACAGTGAGTACGAAGGGGCAAAGTGGTTTCATCGCATTTTCTGCTGATAGGGCACTGACGAGCATCCCCTTTTTTGTCACGTACGTGTTTGCCCCTGATCAGAGATGTTCATCACGCTAATGGTATTAATGATGTTATTTCAATTTAAAGAAAAATACGGAAAATCTTGGTGATCCCTCGTTCGCGCTAAACGAAGCGTTTTGAGCACACTGTTGTCGCGCCCTTCAAGACCGATGAAATAACCGCCCTGTGAAGGCCGCACGCGACTCGGTCTCCGCACCTCCTTCGACATCGGATAGGCCGCGGAAACCGTAAAAGCTTTACAACCTTGCCGAATTTTATATCGGAACTTATCGGATCGTGAAGTTGGACACACCTCACCCTCACCTGAGACCAGCGGCCATGCGGAGTTCGCTTTTTACGGGTGGCCTCGAGCAATTTTTGCAGCAGACCTGTTCGAGAGAGAAAAGGAAAGAGGGTGAAAGTAAAAGCAATATAATAAGAGCATATGTGGGCTTCTTTATATCCCAAAATTGTTTCGTGAGACTGCATAAAGCAAAAATGCTCGCGCGAATTTCCGATTGTGTTTTGCTGTACATTACAAAAAGGACATTTCGTGGTAGCAGAGATTAAAACTTTGCACATCAACGATGACTTCGTCATAGAAAAACAAGCAGTAAACGGCAAAAGAGAACACAGGACACCTCAAGCGCGATGGCGAGGGGGGTTTGTTATGTCTATCCCCGCTCGCGAGGACTGGGTTATGGTGCTGCGTGCGAGTCGTTATGGCCGCAGCTAACCGGGACTATCTTTGGAGGGCCGTCGGGCGAGAGGGGCAGCCTGAAAGCACCCAAAGCGCGCCTATTTTGATGCATGTTTTTCTGCAGCCAAGCTCAGCACGAGACTACGTTGTAGGTGTCCTTTGACAAGCGCGTTTGCTTCTTCTAGGTGCGTATCGCGCATGCGTTATCAAGCTATCAATCCGGCCTATTTATCTCGTCCTCGTTACAGGTTGGCGTTTTCATTTACAGGTTGACGTTTTCAGTTTTATTTCGCAAAGTCGGCGCACCTTTATTCTATCTAAAAAATTACCGTTCGTTTTTGTGGGGAAATATTTATACATTTGAGAGAGTTTTAGAATAGCGTATAGACCCTCGCGTTAGCGCTGGGTGCGGTGCACGCAAGCCCTCAGCAAAATCAATGCGGAGGGAGTCAAACCAGTGCTTTTAGTACAGCGGAACGCAAGTGTCGCATGCGCATACGCAGGCCTTTTCACCGCCATCTACGTAGATGTGTCCATGTAGACAGCTACCATCAATCGAAGACCGGTGTTCGGTAAAGCCAATCTGAGTCTCGCGCTCTCCCGCGTGCGTCGAGAGCAATGAAATGTGAACGCAGTGGAATGCTGGTTACGCGCGCAAAACTTGGTAGCGAGCATACGCATGTGAAGCTCGCAGCGTGGCGTACGCGTGGGGCATGCTCCGTGTGAGGGATGCAAAGCCAACGCCAACGTATACTCTGTTTCATACTTAGCGTGCAACGCTGTCAAAGCTACTGGCGCGAGCGCGTAGTTTTATCTATGGCTTTGTTTGCGCGAGAATGCGTGCAAATAATCAACGAGATCAAGTCCCATGCTCGCGCCAGTAGCTTTGACAGCGTTGCACACTAAGTATGAAACAGAGTATAGAGCGCTTGTGTTTGCTTTTATACGCAATAGACATATTGCTAAATTACCCAAGCCTCAAGGAGATGCAGGTATTGGCGTTCCACGCGCCGCACGTGCTGGCCTCAGCATTAGTAACTTTTCTGAAGCAAAACGCCTAAAACAAATTGCATCTTGCACGCGCGTTTGTCAACACTTTATTTTGGTTTTTTACTTTGAATATTTAATACGGGGAAGGCGTGCGTGTGTGGCGCGTGGATCACCATTCCTGCATTATCCTTGATGCTTGGGTAATTTAGCAATATGTCTATACTAAATCTCTCTAAGCTTACCATTTCATCGGTGATACAGTACGCTTTCTCAATTCATACCAAGACCGTGCACCTCTGAGAAAAAATGGAGGAAAAGAGGCAGCAACGGCGCATTTTCCTCCCTTCTACTGACGCGCCCCGAGCGAACACGAGAAGAACAGAGGAACAAGATGTTTTTTCCCTCTCAGGCAGACGAGAGAAAGGTATCGCCCTCACGCCTTATCTTCTTTCGGTTTCGTTTTTCGAGCACGTCGCACACGTTGTTCGATAAATGTTGTGGAGTTGATTCAGCTTCAGCGGCAGTGAAGGCCGCCTGAAATTCCGTCTCCCAGTCCAAACTTGGAGAACATTTCGGTTGCATTGACGTTTTTACCAGTAATTTTGTCAAACGAGCAAACGAAGCCGGTAGAAACGACGAAGTTCCGGAGCAGTGCCAGCAGCGCTACGTACACTGGGCTAAGATGGCAATCTAGTGAATTGAGTCCACTCAGAACCACGCGGAACAGTCTGTGGACGTTGACGACGTTATGGAAATCGCGGAAGCTGGTCCAAGACAGGCAGGGTTTGCTGCCGGGTGCCTGGGAGCCTTCTGGTGGGGGTTAGGTTCTGTTTTACGATGCCGGGTGCCAACCGGAAATCAACGTGGCTCTGTATTTGCGTGTCAGCAACAGAGCAGCAACATCGCAATGGCAGTGCTGCGCGTTGTGAACAGAGAGGCTGAATTATCGCCGATGTGACTAGTCGTGTTGCATCAGTGGTGTGTCACAACAAAGGATGAAATGACGTAAGCTGTCGGGAATTGATGCCGCCGGTTGGGCCGTGATCGGAGGGGGTCGGGTGTCGCTGGTTGACATTCCGCTTTACATTAAAGAGTTTCAGACCGTTTGAAGGATTAGGGGTAGAAAGTCATGTTGTAAGGCTGGTCTGAACCAGGTAGCTCGTATCGTACAGTGGCCAGTAGCGACTGTCGCCTGCGATGTCCTGTTGTCTCCACCCCGAGAGCGATTGCGCTCTGGGGAAAGGACTTAACAGTATGGAAATCTGACGGAAAATAGCGTATATCTACAGTCCGGATAAAACCGAGCAGGTGCACCACACGGACACATCCCCACTGTCAGTAGCACGTTAAGCGAAAACCATGACCGTGCAACCAACATCCGCCGCCGTTGGGATATCCTGAGCACATTCACGGTGTCCGTCCTTAGTGGCGTCGCTGTGGCGTCTCCCGTGACATTTTCGATCGCTGGATGCTTCTGAATCATGACAAACGAAGAGTCGCAAGAAGCAAGGCACTGAGAGACATTCTTGATTCGCACACTCAGCTACTTTAGGAGGTATGTCCCACGCATGGAACGGGAAGCCGACACTGAGCGTCTGCTGGTTGTTTCGCATTTAGTTTGTGCTTATTGATGGAGAAAAAACAAGACGACCAGCTTCCATCGAAAGCTCTATTTTGTCTGGCTAAAACAGGTTATCTTCAAACGAAGAGCAGCATAAGGTCCCCCTCCCATTTCCCCCCGCACCCTTTCTCCCTCGTGAGCGAGCGCTGGCGGGCGTCCTTGGGCGTCGAGAAAAGGTCATCTCTCTCTATATATATAATTCTGCCCCTTGAAACACATACACAGCAGTAAGGGACGGGGGAACGTCTCCTCAATTTCCAACGCTCGTTGGGCCGCCCGAAAAGATGCAGCCAAGTGGCTTCCCCGACGCATGTATCCTAAAGGGTCACGAGATCTATCCCACAAACCCGTTGAAGCAACTTTGATGGGTGATGTGGTTCACGGAAAGGATTGGGGCAGACACCACAGGCCTCTAAAACGACTATGACGGGTTTCTTGCACCCTTATACAATTCTTAAAGGGTGCGTCAGACCACTTCAGAAAACCTTGAGGGACATCTAAAACTACTGAAACATTTTTAAAACCTACGCCCAGAAAAATCTCAGAAATCCTGGTCGGTCTCCATAGATGGATTTTCAATCGGATATTCAGCATTTGTATCTCCTCAGCAGATAATTGCATGTGTCCTGTGAAAGGCCAACCTTCTGAAAACTTCATCGGTTCTTAGTCTCCAGCAGACATATTTACATGTTCCGAGACAAAGAACCATATTAAAACAATAACAGAAAAAAAATATGACAAATATAAAGATGCTCTATAGGCGTGTAGTACAAAACATACCCTACAGCAGGAAAGGCAGCATCTGAACATACTAGGCTGATAGCTGGTGCTTCGCAGAGGGGCACCCAACCAAAGTTTCTGCGGTGTGTTAATCTCCTCTCGGGACATATACAGCGCGGAACAGCGGCACGAGCACGAAGAAGAAACACACAGGACGACAGTTGACTACTCGACCCAGCATTTCAAGACGTTTGATAGTCATCCAGTTGATAGTTCAGCCACGCTAGTTCGTCTGTTGTTCGTTGTGTCCCAAGATGAATTCCCACCAACTCGCCCAACTATCCATTCTTCTGCGTGTCACTCTCCAAAGCTCAAATATTACATGTTCCAACAGCTAGAAACTGGTTTAAAAAAATCCCAGAAACAAAAATATGACAGATATCAATATGGTCCCTCGGTTTACTGTAAAACAGTAATCCGTGATTACTGTAAAACAATAATCCCTGATAGCTAATAGGCAGGATTAGTATATTTTTTCAACTTATAACAGCGGTTTCTTGCGCGAGGCGGATCTGCCCAAAAAATCAGCGGTGATTATAAACAGTGGGAATCCGCTAGAAGCATTACCTTTGAATAAAGATATCGCTTCTTAGGAGTGCGTATTCTATCTCATAAAAAGGTTTGCAGCGTCGTGGAACTCTAAGCCCGAAATCTCCGCTTGTGTAACAATTATTTCGTTCCTGATCGCAAACAATCTTAGGAGGAACTTCAAATGTATGTAACTCGATATCAAATTACAATCTGAGAAGGATCTCCGGTAATAAGCTAAAATATTCTGATATATAGGGTGTCCCAAGTCACCAGGCTCGATCTAAGAAGGACCGTAAAAAGCGACGCCTGCACGTAGCAATCTAAACGTTTCGTCAAAGGTGTATTTCACAAGTCGTTTTTTCTTGTCAACTTAGCAAAGCGTGGCTTTCTTTCTGTAAAACAAATAGGGCCAAGAAGCTTTGCAGACTCCACGTCGGACGGCGATGCAGACGACCAAGTCCAGTAAGCGGGGCGGTTTGGCGCTCGCACTGATAGATGACGCGTACCTCTTTATAGAGACTGCTCGCGACCACCGTGGTTCATTAAAATGAACATAAATCTTTTTGCAATGCACCTGAGGTTAAAAATAAATGCTGAAAATAGAAGCAAAGCTTCAACAGAAAAAAACGCGTCTGCATATCTACGGGGATTTTGCTGCGAACGGATTTGGTCTGCGTGTCGTTCCTGCTTTCTTTTGCTGGTCGTCTAAACTTTCGGACGCTGCTCCCGACGCCACCTACACTCTCCCCCAAAAAAGGGTATCACCGTAGACCCTTTTGTCCCATATAATAGACCCCAAAAAACTTTCATTTGGACGTACAGCGCTCCCATAGTCGAAGCAGTCGGCCCAAAATATTACGAGGGGCTTCATAACGGTGTGATATAACTTCTTAAATAGCTAAAGGACGTGTCAAAAACCACATAATTAAAACACTGAGTTTTTGCACTGGGACCAAGGAAACCCCGATAATTATTTTTTGTGAAGTCAGTAATACGCACATTGGCTATTTTAATAGGCTGTACCACACGGCTATCAAGCCCTCGTAAAATTCGGAGCCGTCTCTTCGACTATAGGGCACTGTACGTCGAATTGAAGTTTTGGGGTGTATTATATGGGACAAAAGGTGTAATAGTACACCCTTGTTTCTGAGAGTGTAGTAATACGCGCGCCAAACACACTACCGAAACTCGACTCGGTCATCTGCGTCGCCGTCCGCCGTTAACCCTTTCAGGCTTTTTGGCCCTATGTCTTACAGAAAGGGAGCTACACTTCGTAATTTTACAAGAAAATCCTACCCGTGAAATACAGCTTTAACGAAAAGTTTAGATCGCAACGTGCAGGCGTCGTTGTATTTTTGTTTTTTATTGTTCAGTTTAGATCAAGCCTGGTGACTTGGGACACCCTAAATAAAATGGTAGTACTTATTTTTGGTTTCTTTAGGTTTTATTATTTTCTTTCTGGGGGCTAAACGTCTGCGCTCATTTCTACCTTGTGGTCTATGAAATCTTAATTCATGTTCCAGGGAGTACGTATATTAGTCATTGTAGGGATACCGCGAATTGCCCCTCGTTTCGACATGACAGCTCGTCAAGTCTACCCGACTTGAGCTGTCCGTGAGGGGCGCCCCAACGGCTCATCCCTTTCTTTTTGGCGGCACCGTCTAAGGGAATTGACGGGAACGGGCTGACATGGCCTCGTGGGAAGCGAGCCGACTTGCCGTTCTCAGAGACGGGTTGGAGGCGTCTTCGTGGAGCGGGGACAGAAAGGATGCTATAATTCGTCTCACCCTACGATGAACTCAAGGCCAAAGCTACAGACCGACAGCTCCAATCACGAGCCACTTAGAAATTGTGCGGCATTTCGCTTCGATGCCCGCATCGGTGCCCGCGCCTGGAATCACTGATGAGGGGACGGGTGGACAGTGGTCTGGAATCTAAGAGCACTGAATGACCCACTCAATTTCACATCGCAAAGACAACCATGAAATATAGACTCTTTGCAGCGTCGAAGCTATAGAAAGGATGAGGCGCTTTTGGATCTCGAGCATCATTCGTCCACTCCCTAATCAATGTTAAGCAGGCCATTAGCGTGGAACGCGATTAGACCTGGCGGCCCGTGGCTTTGGCCTTTAGTCCATCGTAGGATGATACAAAGTATAGGGAGACCTTGGCCCTTTGGCTGCGCGGGAGAGTGGTGCTGGCACTGGCGCCGATAGGACTCCTTAAAGGGATACTACAACGAAATTTCGGCGCTCATTTTTTGGTCTATATGTGTTCAAAGGAGCCGTATCACATCGAACATACCAATATCTTGTTAAAAAAGTCTCGAAAAGGAATTTTAAAACGAATTAAATGATTAGCAAAGAGCACCTGGTGGATGTCGCTAACGCCTCGCTTGTAATGCCCGTCTAGGAACCTTGACAGCTAGTGACGGTGAGTGTCTCGTCTCCGGCCACGACGAGAGAAGAGGGGAACGAGGAACTCCCTCTTCCCGAGAATGCCTTTGTGTGTCGCAGAAGTCGCTATTGTCCCCCTACAAGATTATAGAAGATTAAGCCGTCACTCAAAATTCGTACAAAAGGAGCCGCTTCGGTGGCTGGAACGACTAGGCCATCCTCTCGACGTCAGCCTCGCCGTAGCTTTGCTCGTCTTGAGACGACCTACGTCGCAATTGCGTTGGATGTCACGTGGTCTCTGCTGGGCCTTCTCCGAAGCGCTTGCCAGAGTGGGCCGTTTATAACGAAAAATACAGCCATTAGGCTCAAAATACAAACGTGCGATTGTCATTTACGGATATTATGGATCATTTTCAACCTATTTTTGAACACGACGGGAATATTTCAAATTTCGTTGAAGTATCCCTTTAATGTCCCTGATTGGACAGGGCCCAGTGGCAGCGCGCTGGTTTTGAGGTCCTGTCGAGCCGGCACGAGTTGATTTGAAATGGGTCCGCGGATAGGTACGTTTGTCTTCCGCGGTCCGAGGGCCGCGTAAAGGGATAGGGAAACGAAATTCCAGCGCTCATTTTCTAGCTTGAATGTGTCGCATGTGGCACCCTAACCTCAAAAACACCAGTCTTCCGTTGCAAGGCACAAGAAAACTAATTTTAAAGCTAAATAAACGATCTTTCAATGTGCACCTGGTGGATGCATGCGGAGCCTATTTGGGAGCTGATCTAGCAACGTTGGGGAACTTGCTACGTAGTCGTGACGTAGCAGATTCGTTCGGAGCAGCGCCGCTCTTTGGCATTTCAACATTTTCCTTCTTAGCTTTCTCCTCAACTCACAAATCGCGCATTGAACCAAACAGTCCAAGAAGACGGAAAGGGTGGACTCCCTCTTTCTCGACCACGTTTGTGCACCCGGATGCAGCCATTCTCCCCCTAGAAGATTAGCCAGTCGCTCAAAACTCAGACAAAAGTTGCTTTTCCCACCCCGTTCAGCCCTAAGCTGACAGTGCTGTGGAAGCTACGTGTTCCTTGGGCCAGCCACACGCTCGTCACCCCACGGGCACTTCGAACGGCTCGGTTGTAACGCGCTGACGCTATTGACACCACCACAACGCTGACAACGCCACCAAGGGCAAAGCTCATAATCCCGCCAGCCTTGCTACGTCACGAATGCGGGGAATCTTTTCTTTCTGTTTTTGTTTGCGCCGGATATCCCATGACGCATCGCGCTCTCCGTTCGCTTCTCTTCGGGCGCTCGCTCGAGTGCACCGTTTGGAACGAAAATATAGCCAGTCGTTCAAAATACAAACGTGCGATTTTCATTTACGGTTATTATCCGTCATGCTTGGCTCATCTCTCGAACGAAATTTGAATATTTCAATTTTCGTTTCCGCACCCTCTGTCGTGGCGCGAGAACGAGTTTGCCTGTACCGTGTGCGCGGTTGGGCACTCCGGGCGCCGAGGGGCATCATCGCGAGCCTGAGAACTGTCGCGAGCGACAGTACGCCGAAGCTCGACGTTTTGTTGTTTCGTGTCGCGAAAAGTTGTTCGTCATTTGTAAATATATTCATATTTCAACCATCGAGCCTGAGCATCACTGAGGTCACCGGAAACGAGCCACCCAGCAACCGTTGCAGCACACCACTATCGAGGGAAACATTGCTGTCATATAATCTGAAACTTTGAAATAGGTGGGTCATTTTGCCAGTTTCTGGGTTTCTACAGAACAACAATATGCGGGGCTTTATTTATGAACAAAAATAGCAATCAATTCGTTAGTTTACCTAAGCTCGGACGCCCATGCGACGGCCGACAGATGACGCAACTTTGCAGCTGCCGCTTGTCTTAAGAACATTGGGGTTGCAATGGGTGTTTTTGGCGCCATCGCTTGTAATCTCTCTTGACCTTCGGCTGTGGGTAAGCATAACCCGCTGAAACTCTCCATGGCGAGTGTGTTCAATGGGATCCTGTTGTTTTAGAAGAAGTCGCGTGACTTTATATTTGACACTTTACAAGCACCTGTCTGATTTGGAACTTGATAACGTTTTGGGGCATGAGGTAAACGACGCGGCAGAAAATGCGGTCAAGCACAGTGTGACTGGAACGGTCCATTTCCATTGCCATTTTTCGCTCCGCATAAGGCGAGATATCAGACAAACGGGTAATTGAAAAACCCGGCGAGCGTGGCTTGTGGCCGCCGCCTCATTGCATCGCGGGGGCCCCGGCAGCGCTGATGCTCTGACGTGCACCACGCTGTTTTTTTTTTTTTTTTTTAAGAAATTTTCCGGAAGAAACTGCTCGCTGCAGCTACATAATCTCAGACAATTGAGTGCCGGGGAAGTGCCTTTTTTGTCAGGATGCGCCTCGCTGGGCGCGGCGGAGCGCTCCGAAACGACAGCAGGCTCTCTGGCAACGCGTGCAGACTGCGACGGACTCGTCGTTTCGCTTTGTCAGGCAATTCCGCTATGTGATTTATAGCTAGAAGTAATTCACAAGCATTATAGCCACTTTTTGTCGGATAGTGCCTGCTTGCTTTGTCTGAAAACAGTTTCCTTTCCTGACACCTGATCTTCGATATTTCGTTTCCTTAAATTTGAAGCAGAAAACTTCGTATTAAATTGATCGCGAAAGTTTAAAAACTAACTATTTTTCGTATAGCGGAATGTATGTGTGCATCAAGACCATTTTATATATTTGGCCTTCAACAAAATATCAGTAAGCGATTTAATACAAAAAAAAACAAAACGCCGGCCAACACTTTCCAGGGGTTCATACAAAATACCGTAGACCAGAAATTGAGATCGTCCGATACAAGCTGTGCCTAGGCTTTTCGTCGTTCTTTATATCTTCTATTTACAAAAACACGAATGGCAGCAGCAACGCCGCGATCACACAGTGGGAACAGGTACAGTGAAAGTTCTCTTCTACAGTCGTGGCTTTACTCAGACTTCAGTAGAATCTCGGCCTGAAAAGAAATCATATAAATGCCATAAATCTTGAGCTGGATTCACTGCCTTCACTGCACTTCTAAGCTGTCACCGGCTGTAGAATTTGTGTTCTATTATCTCTTTACCGACTTCAAACGTACACTCTAAAAAGGAGAGTGCACACGGGTACACCCTGTCAAGCAGTCAACGGACTTCCCGTATCATATGACACCTTGGAGAGTCATGTGATCCCTCTCTAATGGGGGACTTCAAGTAGTCCCCATAGATGGGGGATCATTTGCAGCTCCGTCGACTCCCCTGACTCATCTGGCGCCACTAATGTAAGGGTGCAACGTTCCCTTCCCTAAGTTACAATTAGGGCTTCGAGCGATCCACCTTATTAGTGGGTATTGCTTGACCCTATAACTCCCAGGTGGTCACTGGGTCCCCTGGGTGTTTTTTAACACCATTTTCAACTATCTGGAGTTCACATTACATCTCCTATTATGGGCGGTATATAGCGCCCTTTACGACTCCCAGGAACTTTCATGATTCCCCCGTATAGTTGCTCACTTTAACACCAGGGAAGTCCCACAACCCCTATAAGTGAAGGATGTTTTTATCTCCTTGGGTTTCAGGGTGACCCACTCTTATACAGTCCGAAAATTCCAGTGTCTACTTTCCCGTAAAGCACTTGGATGAGTCAATGTCTGCAACCTACGCATGGAGCTTGGCGAATGACTTTGCTGTCAATATGTTTGGATATGAAAAAAGCGGACGGCACAGCGACATTTAGCAGGATGCTTCACTTACTTCCGTCATGCTCAGTATCGCTGTCCAGTCTAACTTTCAGATCCAGACACAGCCCTCGTCATTCACAAAGTTCCTCCGAAGATTGCAGCGATTGAATCACCCTAGTGCTTTGCGGAATGCAGACGTCCCAGGCTCCTTAGCGCGTAGGCGTGATCTCTGTATTGGCTTAGTGGTCCAGGGGCGCTTTTTCAAGTCATCCTTCACGCCCTCTGTATTCGCTGGTTCTGAACGAATAAAGCACAAAGACAAGTTTTAACAATTAAAGCTCTGGATATAACATAATAACTGTGTACAAATAGAAATGAAAAAAACGAAACAAGTTGAATAGGAAATGCAGCATATCAGATCCGCCATTTCATGTATGTTCTTGTGGCGTTCACAAGCCTGCTCCAAGATGCTTCCAGCGCTGCAGGTGGTAACGGCATTGAGAACATACTGAGGTTGGAACATGGGAAGGGCTATTTGACGCCCCAAAGCAAGCGCGCGCCCAACCGCGCTTCTCCTACAAGATACGCGGGAATTTTAATATATACTGTGGAGCACCTGAAAAAAAAACATTTTAATATATCTACTCAAAACATAGGTTCTTAGGGACCTTTAAAAAAACCATATTGCACGAACTGTTATTACTAAGATGTTCTAAAATATGGCATATGCTCAATATCACATGGTCCGCATATCCTGCGACTTGCACGATGTCTGCCACGTCAACAGACACCTGCATGTTCAACTGTCGCCTGCGCAGCAGCAAACCACAGCTCGACCTCATCAGTCAAACGAGCTTGGACCTATCCTTGTGCTTGCAATAAGAAAATCAAAAATTATATTCAAATGTGCATGAAAAAAGCTTACCGTGAGTGCTTTTCAATTACTCCAGTCTGGATCTCTAGATATATTTCTAAACTTCGTGCCTTCCTTGTGTGCCCATAAATAGCTTGTAGCGTTTATAGTGGCAGACGCGTCTTATTCAACATAAATACGCAAATTGCTGGATCAAGCACCGATTCCCACAGCGTCAATGTACACTTCAACTCCTGAAATGAGGCGTTGTTGGTTCCTGCGAAAAAGCGAGGACTGTAATTGCAATTATTTTAGTAATGAACAACGCGCTAACGTTACATGTTGCCGCTGCTCAAGGTGTGATCTGCCAAAATGTTACTTGGATGGTTTACTCAGCTTTTTTTTTTTGTCAGATTGCTTAGAAAGTTATGCTCTATATGAAACTTTCAGCATGCTAGGGAACACTGTTCCCTTCAAATAATGTTTCACCGTCGCGTTTTTATGTCTAACGACATAATTTATGTCAAAAGCCGAATAAACAAAGAAATAAAAATATATTGACGGAAGTTATTGGCTATGCTTCAGTGTCACAGGTTTTGGAACAAAATGATAAATTCCTATGAAAATGAGTTTATATTTGATTAGCAGATGATAAGTTTACGTCCCGGCCAACAGAAGTCTCTGTGAAAAACTAGAAACGAGAGGGAGTTTTCTTTTATATGTATATAAACATAAAAAAATACTTGACACGGCACTCAGAGAAGACAGAAACTATTCGCACAACTCTCCTTTCACTGCAAAAACGTTTTCGTTTTTCTTTTTAACAGAAAAACGTTTTTGTTAATACTAACGCGCTACTCCAAATGTACGAAAACTGCAACAAAATTCCGCACACCGGCGCTCAGGAGCTTCGCGTGTTACATATGCCCAAAAAGTGCTAACTAAAGTACAAAAAAAAAATGCAGTTAGGTTTATCAACCTGTTACTAAACTTTTGAGGTGGGGATGTGTGAAAAATACTGAAACATAAATAACTCTCTGTCCACTTCCAGTGAGCACTGCGGACCCAAAGCCAATTGAAGCTAAAATTCATGATAGTCAAGAATAAATTTGGGAAAAAATTCTCATTAGAAAAACAAAAGATGGTATCGAGCTACTGACACCTGCAAGCGGACGTGGCCCAGATTAGCGGCGTTTCTTTGTGATTTAGTACTAAATTGCTTTATACACTTGCCGCGTTTTTTTTTCTCTTCATTTTCCTCTCTTTTTTGTTTCTAGCGTTCAGTGGCTCATGGTCTCCGTGCGGCCTTTTCTTCTCTCCTTGTGGCTGGTCATCGGATAGCAATACGTAACCGGAACGAAGTG
>JAZHYW010006882.1:0-29414 GCA_037355805.1 Ixodes ricinus
GCTTGTCTTCCACGTAGAAGGCCAGGGTTCGATTCCTGGCCGCCCCTACACATTTTTGTTGACGCTGTGATGTGATGTTCTAGTGAATTCGAGAACCGCCTTGCTTGTTCGAGGTGCGAATGTTCTACGCGTCGAACTTTCTACGCCGAATGTTCCGGAAGCCCATGCGTGTACAAAAGGGGCTCCGCCTGGCACGCCGAGTCAGTTTCGCCCCAGCGTTCGATTCTGCTCTTTCGCCGATTTCGACGCCCGCGACGCTCTGCTGTTAATCTTTTGTTTCCTTCTTATTTTTGGGGCACAAGTTCGCCCTCATTAAACGTTTAGTTCCTTTAGTTATTCTCTGCCTCATCATTTGTCATTCGTGACATTTTGGTGGAGGTGCGGGGTACCATCCTATGCCCGTAAAGCGTACCCCTACGAAGACAACCCGCCCGAGTGAGGTGCTCAGCCCCGGAAGGCTACCCTTCGCCGAGGACGCCGAAGCCCGAAGAAGCCGTCGGATCAGAGGTCAGTCCCCCGAATTGGGTCTCTTGCCCGAAAACCGGAGGAAGAAAATACCGACCATGACCACCGCACCCGTCGTCATCCTGCCCGTCGCTCCCCGCACTCCAACGCCCTTTCACGGCGAAGCCTACGAGGATGTCGAAGACTGGCTGCAGCATTACGAACGTGTAGCTCGCCACAACGGATGGACGGCTGAGCAGCGCCTCCAGAACCTGTACTTCTCGCTGGAGGGTACATCGAGGCACTGGTTTGAAAACCACGAAGCCTCCTTCACTACATGGGAGTCCTGCGTCGCCGAACTGAAGCGGACGTTCGTTAACCACCACCGTCGCCAGCGAGCAGAGGACCTACTTCAAACAAGGGTGCAGGGCCCCAACGAAAGCGTGACCAGCTTTGTTGAGGACGTCCTGCGGCTAAGTGCCCGAGCCGATCCGGAGGCCGCCGAGGAAAAGAAACTTCGAGTCCTCATGCGTGGCGTCAAGGCAGAAATTTTCGGAGGCCTGGTCCGCAACCCCCGACGACCGTCGATGCTTTTGTGAGCGAAGCCACTAACATCGAGCGCGCGCTGTCGGCCCGAGCAAGCCATTACCATCGACTCGCCGGCGTGCCTGCTCCTCCAACCGCCGCATCTTGCCCACTGGACCTGAACACCACCGGTGTCGACGGCCTTCGGGAAATCATTCGCGACGTCGTCCGGGAGGAGCTCCGAAAGCTGCTACCCGCCGCTGACCGACCGGCTTCGCTCTCCATCGCCGAGGTCGTGCGGGAAGAGGTGCAAAGAGCCATTCAGCCAGAGGCTCCCATCAGCGTAGCAGTCCCCGAAGAAGCCACGCTGACTTACGCCGCAGCGGCCCGACGGCCTCCGCCTCCTCCTCGCGCCCATGTCGCGCCTCCCCGACGTCAGTCTCCTGCGCCGCAACACGACAGACGCCACGACGACCCGGTCCAGTACGCCTGCCAGGAGCCCCGCGCACCCCGGAAGACCGACGTGTGGCGAACGCCCGACCGACGCCCTCTGTGCTTCCACTGCGGGGAGGCAGACCACACTTACCGCCGATGCCCATACCGACGACTCGGGCTGCGCGGGTTCCACCCGAACGATCCGCGCCCCCGTTATGGTGAACGCCCTCGGGAGATCGACGAGTACCTGCGACGACCTCAGTCCCCCGAGCCTGTGTACCGCCGAGTGTCCCGGTCGCCATCGCCACGACGTCCAGCTTCACTGATGCACCGACCCCGACGTGAAAGCCTGTCACCCCTCACTCCTCGCCGGGGAAACTAGGCGCGGCAACCCCTGGAGGTGGAGTTGCCGAAGACGACCGACGACAAGATCCTCCACGAACGTCGGAGGGCCCCCACTCAAACGCCACCAGAGACGGAAACGACGCCCCTGCGACGGTGAAGAATAACCTAAACATCGTTATCGACGGTCACGACGCGTCGGCTCTCGTCGACACCGGAGCAGACTACTCCGTCCTGAGTGGGAGGCTCTCCCAACGCCTTCGGAAAGTGACGACGCCGTGGGATGGCCCACAGATACGGACCGCCGGAGGACATCTCATCACGCCACTCGGAAGATGCACTGCTCGCGTCGAGATTCACGGCGAGACGTGTCCGGTAAAGTTCGTCGTTCTACCGGACTGTGCGAGGGACGTTATACTCGGAATGGACTTCTTGTGCGAGTACAACGCCGTCATCGACCTTGAAGCCAACGAATTGAGGCTGCGGAAACCTGTTGTAATGCCCGAGGATCACACAACTTTGGCAGCCACGTCAGCCACAGTGCGTGTACTTTCCGACCACGTGAACTTGCCACCACGCTCGAGTGTACTTGTGCCTGTCGCGACCGAAAAAGGCATCTGCGGAGAAGCTTTGCTGGAGGGTAGCGTCCAACTGCTCCTAGGAAGAGGGATCGGCGTCGCAAGAGGCATCGCGGAGCTCCAAGACGGACGCACTGTTGCACTCGTAACGAACTTCCGACAGGAGGCTCAGCACCTTACGAAAGGCACCGCCGTGGGTCACGCCGAGGAACTCCCCGACTCAGCCGCTATCGCCGGAGTATCAGAAGACCTCTCTTCGTGGCCACACGAGACAACGCCGCCTTCGCAGTTCGACATCGATCCAACCCTGCCTACCCCACAACGGCGACAACTCAGTGACCTTCTAGCCGAGTTCAGTGAGTGCTTCTCCACGTCGTCAAAGGTACGCCAAACGACGGTCGCGAAACATCGAATTGTTACTGATGGCGACGCACTTCCCGTTCATCGATCGCCGTACCGTGTTTCGGTGAAAGAGAGAGAAGTCATCCAGAAGCAAGTTGAAGAAATGCTCGACGACGACATCATCCAGCCCTCAAACAGTCCGTGGGCTTCACCGGTAGTCCTGGTGAAAAAGAAGGACGGGACTCTTCGGTTCTGCGTGGACTATCGTCGACTGAACGCCGTAACAAAAAAGGACGTCTACCCGTTGCCCCGCATCGACGACACTCTGGACCGGCTGCGCCACGCCCGATACTTTTCGTCGATGGACCTGAAGAGTGGGTACTGGCAGATCGAGGTCGACGAACGGGATCGTGAGAAGACTGCCTTCGTCACGCCGGACGGACTGTACGAATTTAAAGTGATGCCGTTTGGACTGTGCACTGCACCGGCGACCTTCCAGCGCGTAATGGATACCGTCCTCTCAGGCCTGAAATGGCAAAGCTGTCTGGTGTACCTCGATGACGTCGTGGTATTCGCAAGCGACTTCGACGAGCACCTGAGACGTCTGCGAGCCGTACTACAGGCTATCCAGAAGGCTGGACTGACACTCAAGCCGTCAAAATGTCAGTTCGCTTACGGCGAGCTTAAATTCTTGGGCCACGTCGTGAGTGCTGAGGGTGTAAGCCCTGACCCGGCAAAGACATCTGCTGTTGCCGCATTTCCGAAGCCATCAGACAAGAAAGCCGTAAGAAGATTTCTTGGACTGTGCGCTTACTACAGGCGTTTCGTTCGCGATTTCGCCAAGATTTCTGCTCCACTCACGCATCTGACGAAGGACGACGTGAACTTCCAGTGGGGGAGGAACAAGAACGAGCGTTCAACGAACTGAAGGAAAGACTCCAGTCACCCCCTATCCTCGGACACTTCGATCCAGCAGCGGAAACGGAAGTTCACACGGACGCCAGCAACGCCGGACTTGGCGCAGTACTCGTCCAAAGACAAGACGGAGCAGAGAGGGTGATCGCTTACGCAAGCCGGGCACTGTCCAAGGCAGAGAAAAATTACTCAACGACCGACAAGGAATGTCTCGCTGTCATCTGGTCGTTAACCAAGTTCCGACCGTACCTGTACGGGATCCCGTTCCACGTTGTCACGGACCACCACGCTCTCTGTTGGCTCGCCAACCTGAAGGACCCGTCAGGACGCCTCGCTCGCTGGAGTCTCCGACTACAAGAATTCGACGTAACCATTGTGCATAAGTCTGGCCGCAAGCATAACGACGCCGACTGTTTGTCTAGGGCCCCAGTCGAATCTCCTTCCGACAGCACCGACGACGACGACGATGACGACCGTTTTCTTGGCGCAGTTACAGATGCCGACATGGGAGCACTTCAACGAAGCGACCCGGAACTTCGCGCCGTGATCGACCACCTCGAAGGTCAAGGAAGTTCAGTTCCGCGAGTCTTGGCCCGAGACTTACCAAGCTTCGTTCTGCAGCGAGGCGTGCTCTTCAAGAAGAACTTCGGAGCAAGTAACCCTGCCTGGCTGCTGGTTGTTCCGGCCAGCCTGCGAGAAGAAATCTTTCAAGCCTGCCACGACGATCCGACGGCTGGACACCTCGGCTACAGCAGGACGCTCGCCCGGATTCGTGACAAGTACTACTGGCCAAAACTCCCGAAGACTGTTCATCTGTACACACGGTCATGCCACGAGTGCCAACGGCGTAAGAAACCTCCGACGAGACCAGCGGGATTCCTGCAACCAATATCGACCCCTACTACGCCTTTCCAACAAATTGGAATGGATTTGCTTGGGCCCTTCCCACCATCGACGTCGGGGAACCGCTGGATAGTCGTTGCCACGGATTACCTTACCCGGTACGCGGAGACGAAAGCCCTTCCGTCGGGAACAGCGGTGGAAGTCGCCAAGTTTTTCGTCGAGTCTATTCTCCTTCGACATGGCGCCCCTGAAGTCTTGATAACCGACCGAGGGTCATCGTTCTTGGCCCAGCTCACGCAAGAGATCCTTCGGCTCAGCCACACCAGCCATCGTCGGACCACCGCGTACCATCCGCAGACCAACGGGCTAACGGAGCGGCTCAACAAGACGATCGCCGACATGATCTCTATGTACGTCGACGTAGAGCACAAAACGTGGGATGAGGTATTACCTTACATCACGTTCGCCTACAACACTGCAGCTCAAGAAACCACCGGGTTCACGCCATTCGAGCTGGTGCATGGTAGAAAAGTGACGACCATGCTGGACGCGATGCTGCCCCATGAACCTGTGGATGACGGATGCGACGATGCCCATGCGGTCAGTCAGAGAGCAGAAGAAGCACGCCAACTAGCCCGCCTTCGAATCCACGATCAACAGCGTGTCGACGCTCGTCGGTACAATCTTCGTCGCCGCGCCGTCCACTTCCAGCCCGGAGACAGAGTGTGGGTGTGGACGCCGATTCGTCGTCGCGGTCTCAGCGAGAAACTGCTGAAGCGCTACTTTGGGCCTTACAAGGTCATCCGACGCCTCGGAGATCTGAACTACGAAGTTCTTCCCGACGGAACACGACCATCGACCAGACGTCAGCCGCGACCCGAGGTGGTGCACGTCGTCCGTCTGAAGCCGTATTACGAACGATAGCCCTATCCAGCGTCGTCGACGAGTGAACTGTGAACTGTGAACTGTGAACGGTGAATTGTGGCTCGCGAGTCTGCTGTCCTTTAGTTGTGGATTTGTTTTGTTTCTTCTCGTGTTGTGCTGCATCGGGACGATGCATTTTTTTAAAGGGGGAATAATGCCGCGGGCGCAGCTGACCAAGCAGGCAGCGCGCCCGTGGCATAACGGTTATCGCGCTTGTCTTCCACGTAGAAGGCCAGGGTTCGATTCCTGGCCGCCCCTACACATTTTTGTTGACGCTGTGATGTGATGTTCTAGTGAATTCGAGAACCGCCTTGCTTGTTCGAGGTGCGAATGTTCTACGCGTCGAACTTTCTACGCCGAATGTTCCGGAAGCCCATGCGTGTACAAAAGGGGCTCCGCCTGGCACGCCGAGTCAGTTTCGCCCCAGCGTTCGATTCTGCTCTTTCGCCGATTTCGACGCCCGCGACGCTCTGCTGTTAATCTTTTGTTTCCTTCTTATTTTTGGGCACAAGTTCGCCCTCATTAAACGTTTAGTTCCTTTAGTTAATCTCTGACTGATAAAAATTCCTAATGGTCCGATAAAGTCCCTGTGGGAGCAGTCCAACCTTCTATAGGACCAAAAAGTATGCCTATTGGCATTCCTATTCCTCTTTTATTTTCATGTATATTGATTTAAAACAAAATGACAGCTCAGAGTTAATGAATCAGCCTAGTTTGTATTTCGTCTTGTTCTTACTGTGTTTTATTCTGTGGAACCTTGGGATTATGTTTCTGTGAGATTGTGTGAGAGTTGGTTTAAATTTTGGCGCTGTATTAGGTCAACAGTTGCTACTTATAAATGTTTTGAAAAATGTTCTAAGCAGCACTCTGTATTTGTAATATTAAACAGCATTGCTTCCCAAACTGTGAGGCGCGAACCCCAGGGGTGTCGTGACTGATCTAGCGGAGTGTCGCAAAACAACTGCTCACTTGTTTATTTCTTTTTTTTTTCCAATGGTTTTAAATTTGTTAAAATTACCTGTAGTGCCTGAGAAACTCAATTTCAGAGTTAATTTCAATATGTTACTGCTTATGCACTGAGATGGTAAGACTTGTGGTCTAGCCAAATGCGAATGGAGGAGGGGCGGGGTCGTGGCAGGATATATTTTATATTTTAGTGCATTGCGCGCGTAGGGAAGTTTGGGATCAGATGCTGTATATCGAGTCATTATGTCTATCGCTGTATCATTTTGATCGCCCGAGACAGTGTGCTAGTTGGGAATGGGAATAATTGAATATGTTTTGATTTCATAGAAGGGTTAATAAATGGTTAATAAATATAAGAAGTTATTGGTTTGCAATTTTGAACATGACTTTTTTGAAGGAGGATGTCTTCTGACCAGCAGGCAATCTGAATTCATGATTATCTTCACATTTGCCTTTATCGAATTCCTCGGCTGTGGATCAGCTGATGCCTATTGGGTGCCTTATGGTAGAGCTCACTTGAGTGTCTATGGATAAACTCAAAAGAACGGATATTGAATTCTTAATTATAATACTCATTTGCATGAGTAATCAGTACATTTATAAACTCAAAAGAATGGATATTGACTGGGTAACAACAAAACTCATTGGAATTTGTAATGAGTAAACTCAAAAGAATGGATATTGAGTCGGTAACGATAAAACTCATTGCAATTTGTAATGAGTAAACTCAAAATAATGTATATTGTTTTCTTAGTGATAACACTCATTTCAATGTGTAATTAGTAAACTCAAAAGAATTGATATTGATTGGGTAACGATAAACCTCACTTGAATTTGTAATGAGTAAATTCAAAATAATAGATATTGAGTGGGTAATGATAACACTAATTTGAATGTGCAATGAGTAAATTCAAAATAATAAATATTAGTTTTGTAATGATAAAACTCATTTAACGTTGAGTTTCTTTTGAGTTTCATTTGACTCTATGAAAACACATTAGAAGCTCAATTGAAACTCATTGTTCATTTTTGTAAGGGACTCATTCGATACGGTTCAGGACTTCACAATTTCTTTTATCAAAACTTGGGAAACAAACGAGCAACTCGGCGAATAATATTTTCATGAGAATTACTCACAAACAATTAGCAATACAGTTAAATCAGCTTTCGCGTGTTGTCTTCGGACGGGTTGAAAACAATGCCGACACCAGCCGACCTGTGCAGCATTATATAAATTTGCCCCATTCTGCAGCTCCGTATATTCTACGCTTCGTCAGCGTACGAATCCCTTCAAGTGCAATCCAAATTTTGTTGTGGCATGATAACTTTCTTCGAACTCGAACACTGGAGAATTCACTACGAAGGTTATCCGCCATTCGGATTTCAACGAGCGGTACATCCCCTAAGCAATACGAAGGACGCGGAGGCAAGTAATGCACTGTGATTTACGCAAAAAATAGTGCTTTATGACAAACACCAGCATTTTTTGTCAATTGGAGAGAGATATATTATGTCAGTTTTGTTTCACGCAAAAGTCTGTCATAAAACACACAATCTCTTTTAATGTTTTGTTATAATAATGAAAATAATTTTCGTTTCAAGAAATTTTCTGCTTTGTAACCTAAACAGGTATGATCAGTTTATTCGGGTAAAAAAGTCCATTATCACTTCTTACAAACATTTTCTGTAGAAAAAATATACATTTTCTATTATATGTATGTTATTTAACAGCTATTTTTTACAGTGTATGTTTATCTCAAGGAGAACACCACGGCAACAATGGTGCCATTGTTTGTTGTTCAATCAAGTGGGACAATAAATTTTCTAAAACAGTCAAGGAGTATGCGAAACAAAATGTAAATTTAAATCATTAGTAAGTTCGATTTCAACAGTCTACGCGTGCTTTGTCCAGGACAAAAATAAACATCCCAGTTAGCAGCCTGGCATTAAGACATGTCAGACGAAGAATTTGTAATCTTGGATGAATACAGATAATGTAATATAAAAAAGAATAAAAAAGAGAAGGTTAAGAGAGAGGCAGCGAGGCTGAAGGGAACACTTTCAGCCCAGGGCGGTGGAGTCGGGGGAGCCCTCACTTTGGGTTGTCGCCACTCCGGTGGATGACGACTATGAAACTTCCGACGGCGAATAGAAACCGTTAGAGCTGAAGAAGGCCGATATTTACCAAACTTTCGCCTCGAGTAGAGCAAAGTTCAAATTGTCAGTTCCAGTTTCTGCGAGCGTTGAACATACGGCGAGTGAGGCGCTCTCCGTATGTTTAACCTGCAAGCGTGCTTGAGATACCATGCCGCTATGCCAAGCACGCTTTTGTGACTTTTGATCACTTTTAATTGTAAATCAATAAAAAGATGGAGTGATAAAATGAGCCATGCAAATAAAAAAAGCCACAAGGCACCAGCTCGGTTACTATGGTAACCAGCAGGCCCAAAATGAAGAAACCCTATTGGGAATCTGGATTACATAATTGTGATGGCAAAAGCGGCATATAAGCATATCGTAACATTACGAATTATCTGACAGGTCACAGCGGGTGGGGTGAAGTATGCATGTGAACCAACCATTCTTAAAGTCATCCCATTCATTATTATCCATCATGGATCCACTATGCTCACGTAACCCCACTCAGTATGACTTGGCCCATCATGCGATATCTTACGACATGCTTGCATGCCACTTTCTGCATAATAATTACGTTAGCCAGATTTTCTAATAACGTATTTATGATGGTGAAAGCGACATACAAGCTTATCGTAACTTATCGTAAAATGCATGTGGAGTATTCATCTTGTCATTGGTTGACACACGCTTCATAATGCAACGAAAAGTAGGTTAGACAATTTGTGGAAGGAGACTAGGGAAAACTAAAATGGGTAAACGCAACTAGCACAACCGGAGACAGGAGGACAGAAAAATTGAGACTCCCTCCCGCGTGGCTCCGGCTCAAAGCCTCAACAATCTCTCACGGTGGGTCTGGGTTTGGAGGGAACCACAGCGAGGTTGAATGAAAAAAATTGGCGACTCGCTCGCCGTAAGGAGAAGGCGGGGGTGCGTTTTCTTTTTTATATTTATTTTGTATTTGTCCGATTCCTCAAAGGTCAACCTGGTAGTTCTTTCTCCGGCCCGGTGACAGTCGCTGGAACGTAGAGACAAACAAATTGGGTGTTTAAGTCGGCGAAGAAACCTTTGCTTAGGCTAGGTGGCGCAAGCTACCGCCCGTAACAAAGCCTTTCTGCAACCGGATGAATGATAATGGCTATGTCCGACAAATGTTTCATTGCTCCTAAAATGAAACGGAAGTGACGATATCGCGTCTGATTGGTTAGAGGCTCAAATGACGAAAGTTTCCTATGAAAATGTGCGAGCGCAGCGGGTAAACTGAGCGCGCCGCTCCCCATCGGACGTCAGTGTTGCCAGATTGGGCTATATATAGCCAAATTGGGCTACATTTTTTTCTAGTTGGCGTCAAAATTTCGTGGTTGGCTATGTGGCTATTTTGGGCTATTTCTAAGAATGCGGCGAACTTTTGTCGAACCTCAGGTTCGACGCCGAACTTTGAGGTTCGGCTAGTTAATTTTCGAACTTTTAATCAGTTTCGAAAAAAATTGTTTCTCTTTTGGCTAGTTAAGAGGAGAGAGAGGAAGGAGAAAGGCTTCAAACTTCTACAAACTTCGGTGTTTTCAGAATGCGCAGTGAAGCAATGCTTGCAGAGTTCAAACGGTCACCCTGCAGCGCAGTGGAGCAAACCAAACAGATTGCACTATTACCACAGGCGCGGTAGCGCTCCTTCAACCCGGACGCATATGGCTCTGCCCGGACGTAGACTGAACTCTCCAAATGCTGCTTTGGTACTTTATTGTGAGAATCCTTAGGCACCCAGGTTTGTAAAAATGAGAAGTCCGCAGTTTCACCGCTAAACAATTGACTACCTTCCAGTTGCTGCCCACCCCAAGAAAGGACAACACAATCAGAAATAGCTTGAACAAGAATGGGTGACACTAATGTTCTTCACAAAGAAAAAGAGACGGGTGGGAGATTGGTAAGGACCTAAGATATTGGGGTTCTGGTTTGAAACATCCAGTGCTCTGACTGTTCTGCTTCTGTATTTCGTTCTTTTACTGTATGATCATATCTCCCGGCCCTCAGAATAAAGCTGTCTGTGTGTTTTGTATTTCTGAAAACCTACGAACGAAGGGCCAGTTTTATACGGATTTTCATCATTCCGAAGCTTTTTTGAAAAATTCACCAATAACATAATGTACACAAAAGGTGGTGCATCTAAGGGTTGAAACAGAGATTGTAACGTGTATTGTATGAGTGTGAGAAATTGTCAATATAAGGCTTAAAAATCATTGTTTTTAGTCTTGGCTATTTTGGGCTATATTTTTTTTACGGCTTTGGCTATATTTGGGCTATACCTCCCAGTCGTTTGGCGGTTTTTTGTGGGACCATCTGGCCTGGCACGTCACCGGACGTTTTGTCGTCCGGTGGACGTGACAAAACATTGATGTTTTGTTTCCTTGCTGTTTCACCTGAGAACGGGACGAGTCCGTCGATCGTTTCTTTCGGCGGGAAATAGATGGGCTTTGTCTCATTTTAGTGATGGGTCGATTGTGTTCATTACTGCGTGTTACATGAATTAGCAATGTTTTACGAGTAACTGCCGCTGGCAAAAGACGCTTCAAAATGGATTGCGCTACCGCGTCGTCGATTGCGCAGTGGCGAGACCGGCGGGGCTGCGACGGCAACGTTTGCGCCCTGCGGGGTCGTGCTCCTTTTACCATTTACATTTATGCAAACAAAGCTGTGTTGGTGTCGTGCTGTTACCGCATCGATTGTGAATTCCATCGAAACCGTCGAAACACCCAGCGCTGTGTTCGTCTCGGTAGTGCACGTATTACGCCTCGTTGATATGGGAACACATCGAGATCGCCGTGGACTGTGTACTCGGGTTCACGCTCATGCTAAATTCTTCCACTTCTGCAAATACGTTACCGGCAATCCAGAGTCACGGCCACGGTACGTGTAATCCATCTTCATTTTCAGTGCTTTGTTTATAAATGATTTAGCCATGGGCAGGGAGCATATCAAAGCACGTTGTCAACTTGTTCTGTTGTTTTGCTGTGCTCCTAATAATAACAGTAATAATATGCATGTTTGCTCGAGATACGCATATCTGGGCGTACATGGCTTGTGCCCACCTATGCATAAAGAATGAGCCCACCTCCACGTGTGGGATGTGTCCGAATGGCTTTATGACCTGGTGCGGGTGATGCGTTTACCGTACCTTCTAACTTTCGATCCAATCTTCCAAAATAGCTGCTGTGAAACAGATCATTTTAAGCTCATTTCGTTGAAGTGAAATATTGCTAACTCGTACAATCGCGGCCCACACTTGCTCGATAAACCCCAAATTTGGGGCCTCCACAGTGCTCTACATTTATTTTTCTCTTCGGGTCCTAAGTTTTTGCAGTACGCCACCAACATTGAGAATCTGTCTGGTAGAAGTTTTAGATGGCACAGTATCGTCAGACAGTGAATGCAGCATGAAATCCGTCCGTGCACACGATGGTCCCTGCTCAGGAATTCAGCTTGAACTAGGTACACGGTATTGTTTGACGAGAGTGGTCTGATTGATTTTACAGGTTACGTCAGTGATGCCCCTTGTTGGAATCCGTCCCACGTCTTGGACCATTGTTGTGCAAAGGATCTTGCTGTTGGCATGCCACTTTCCCCGAAGACTGCAACCCCCACCGTTTTGAAATGTCAGTTCCCAGACGTCTGCAGTTGTCTTAGCGTGTTGGACTAGCACTTCTGCCACTTGACGAGTTTACCAAGAGCGCTTGCACTTTGACAGACTGATGTGGTGTAGCAGTGGCGACAGCACCAGTCAGTAGAGCTGTCGTCAGTTAGGGCCGAAATATATGAGAGTATACCAAGGCTGGATATTGTTTTATTACAAAGCGGTGGTTAATACTTTTTTTCGCTTTGCTTGAAAGCAGCTTGCCTCTCCAAGGATCAGGTGACAATTTCTTGGTTTCACTCCTACCATATAGTGGAGCACCTACGTTCATCAATTTGTGTCACTTTGCGGAGAATAGTCTGAAGAGATTACTGGCCCAACCGGGTTTGATGCTCCTGACGGCCCATGGATGATGACCACCAACTGGAGCTTGAATATCTGGTTAATGTCTGGAAACGTTTTTGTCCCCTTCTCACGCTGTCTGGGAAATCAGGCAGTTTGAAATAACTATATGACAGGAATTATTGACTTACACAGTGTAGAGGAATGAAACTTGTTTGGTTATGTTTCAAGTAGTGGACGTGATCATGTGTACATCGCTGTTGCAGTAGTAAACAGGGTATACCAAGACTGAATGGAGCTCCACACAGCTCGAACTAGCAAACCTAATATACTGTAATTAGTTTCCATGCAAGGTGACTCAAATGCTTTTGGAGTATGTAGCAACGTCATTAGGCCTTCGACAGTCATCGCCGTGCATGTGTGGCGGTGATAACAAATTTAAAAATGCCCTCCTAAACACGAAACTGCTGACACCGCAGGAGGTGTTTCTATTTTTTATGTCTTTGGTAAACTATAAACATTATATTCACACCTTGTTTCATATTGGTTGGTCATTTACAGTTTTTAAATTATACGCTCTGCGCACTTGTTGCTCACTTAGCATACCGGCTGCACTGGCAGTAGTGCCCCTGAGAGAAAGCTCAGGCGCTTCCGATTCGAACTTCCAATACTTTTCGGGATTAAATTTAAAGGATGGGAGCTCATCATCCGACGGAGAAGTTGGGTAAGGTACCTCCGGTTAAGAATCTAGAGCAGCTGAAATTTCGCGGAAGCGGATGCACCGAAATAAAAGCGTACGGAGGAAAGACTAGCACTAATAATCCCGGTAGAGGGGGAAGGAGGAGAACGAAGGAAAATCACAAATATCAGAACAGTCCTAGGAGACATGGTGTACGACTGAAAGACATCTTCCTGGTCCTGGCATCAAACCAGGGACCTCTCCATTTCCAGTGGAGCGCTCTACCAACTGAGCTAACCAGAACTTTCATACGAGGACCAGGCGGATTTTTTGAGTCGTGCAACAGTCACCTAGCTGTGTTTGGAAGTTTGTTTGTCCTTTGTTCCCCTTGATCCCCCTCTCCAAGGATTGGTATTGTTATTCTTGTCCAGCTCGCTTGCACCTTTGCATAAATGGCATTATCACCGAAGAAAGGTGACAACTTTTTGCCTTCAATTTTTTCATTCGATGCTTCTAAGCCTAAACATCCTGCGAGCACTGTACCTAAGCAGCCTGTGCATTGACCTTTTCTTTATAATATTCTTGTGCAAACAATACGGGACCACTGGGAATCGTCTTTTGTAAAACACAAGCTCAACCGCTAAGGGTTTAATAGATACTGTGCAAGAAACCGACGCTTTCGTGAACAGGTTGCTTTGCGAAGTGGCGAACACGGCTGTAGGTCTGTTCATTGAATAACAATTTTTCCACACGTCAAATGGTAGCAGGGCTATTCGTCATATAGGGCAATGCGTCATGGGGCAGTTAGACACAGTGACAATTCGCCAAACAATTTGCAGTTTTTTCTTTGTTTTTATTTATAATATTAATTGAACATAGTTCTTCCAAGTGAGTAGAATTATACCCCTGTCAGACGGGCACCTCGAATGACATTTACCCCAAATGACATTCAGTGTAAATGTCATTTAGGCAGTGTCACACGGCAACTCAAATGACATTTGACTTAAATGACATTCGAGCTCAACTGAGTTCTCCCAAACTCATTTACGGCTCGTAAATGTGTAGTCTCGTCAACAGCGGTCAGCGCAAGTTCCGCGAATTGAAATAAAACATTGTAAATAATGTAAATACAGTTGAAACCAATGCTTGTAGCAATTCTTTTTAGAAAAAAAATGCTTATAACGTGTATATCTCGCACACCTTTTGCGATATATTTGTTTAATATACTCGTGGTCTCAGTTGCGCGTCAGGAACGCGATCCGACGTTCCGGCAGTTCCGGATCCATCGCACTACGATCATTGTCGTCAGCAGGCTCCATCGCTATAGGGTCACGGCCTTCGCTTGAATCAATCGCAGACGTAAACGTCAACGGGGTATACGAATCCGGCGAAGAACGAAAGAGCGCGAGGAACAACGGCGAGCAAGATGCACGGATTTCCGAAAGCAGACGAGCCAAGCGGCGGAACGGCTACGGCTACGGATTATTTGGGATTGGTGACGTCGTGTCATAGTTGCCGCAAAACACCTTGTCTCCGTCGGAACGTGTCCTTAGTTTTTATCACCGTGTTAGAATTCTATGTTCTAAGAATTCATTACATTTTATTTACTTAGTAAACAATAAAATGAACACTAGTTTGCCGGGTTAACAACAGACCGCCATCGCGATAGACATCACCTAAATGACATTTGAGTTGCCCGTCTGACACGACACGACTTAAATGTCATTTGAAAATCCTAAAGGCCTTTAGCGTAAATGACATTCAAGGTGCCCGTCTGACAGGGGCACCCTTCCTTGATTTGATTTTTTCTCGACAAAATCTTTCGGGTTTTTTTTTCGTTTTTCTCGTTTTGTCGCACGTGTAAGTGTTGTTGGAAACAAATGCTTGTTTTTTTTAGCGTAAAAGTGCATTTGGTAGTGATGGAAATAGTATTGTGTAAATATCAAGCTTTGTATAAAAACAATCCTGAGTTTACCATTGTACCGGTAGTACAAATAAACCAGTTTATAATTGTAATCTGTGTGAACTGCTCAACGCCTTTTACATTTCTATTTGGTGTGATAATTTTGTCTTTTTGCTGTACTGGATGGCTTGCAGTTTTGAGTGAGCACTATTTTGCGCATTTGCAGTACACGATGGCTTGCAGTTTTTCTATTTACACAGAGGACTGAATCGGCGTTCAGCATAATGGCAGGGGTGAGTACATAAAATACATTAATTTCAATCAAAAACATCGAAACGCAAACAAACTTGTATAAACTTTATATTCAATAGCCAACCTATTTCATTCTTCTGTTGTTTTTGCAAAAAAAGAAAAGAAAACGCAAAAACATTGGTACGGCAAAAGTAGGATCGGTTCTTGTTCTGGTGGTCTGCCCTTCCTAATATATAAAATGATTCATGTAAAAACATTTCTTGACTGGTTAGAAGGCGATTGTTTAATATATCGTGTACAAATTCTAACCTAAACATTTTTCGACGTTAAACCTGTGATTTCCGCTTTAAATTATCCTCATGGTTGTGACACTCGTCCCGCGTTGGTAATTTTTAAAACAAACCTGGCACATTTCTTGTACAATTTTCCAGTTTTTCCATTAGGTTGTTGTGGCGGAGATCCCACACAACTTCTGCATATTCAATACTGGGGCGAATAAACGTAAAGTACAAAGTTTCTTTAATTTTGAGTAAACCCTGTCCAAAATGTCGTCACATAAAATTAAGAATGCGTACAGCCTTTAGAGTTATCATTTGCACATGAGCATTCCACGTTAAATCGGTAGGCAGAATGACCCTCAAGTATTTTACGCTTGAGTTAGCCTGAATTATTTCAATATTTATTTTGTAGGTAGAGCCAGTTGAGCTTTTCCTTTGAGTAAATCCCACGTGAACACATTTTGACATTGAGATTCATTTAATAATTGTTGCACCACATTGAAATATTGTCAAGATCAGCTTGTAAGAACTTTACGTCGTTCTAATCATTAATTACTCTACAAAAATGCCGTGGTTTGCAAATAGTCTGATATTTGATTGTATTCCATTCATAATATTATTTACTGATATCAGGAAGAGCAAAGGTTGAAGAACAGAACCCTGGGGAACACCATATGTAACACCAACGTAACCGGACGTATGACCTTTTTGCAGAACACACTGCTTTCGTTCTTTCAGGTGGTCCTGAGAGATCCCCACCCCTTCCCGTTTCGATCTGGATGAGAATCGCACCGGCGTGCGGTCGTGTACCACTACTGCGTGGTGCACGTTGAAGACGTTGAAGACTTCAATATAAGTGGTGAAACATCAGGCCTGGATGATTTCTTTGATCAAGATATCTTAGTAATAAAGCTGTACCGTTGTACGTAATGTCTTTGAGGTGACATGACATGTTCCAATACAGATCGCACATTAGGGTAAGAGATCTTCGTAGTACCATTCAAAGACAGACTCAAAGTAATTATTCAGACGCGTACTTTGCTTATCTCGTCCACTATCAGCTGTTTGTTAACTAGAAGTGAAGGAACGGACAAATCGACCTTATTTACTTTAACTAGCTGCCAAAAATGTTTTAGGGTGCGTTTATAGTTTTGCGTCTAACTCTTGGTAGTACCTGTATTTTGATCCACTAACTGCCATTTTAAATAGAGGTATCACATTTTTCTAAGTGCAACTTGTTGGTTTATCCCCCGTTATCTCTAAATCGTAGATAAGCTCTTCGTTTTCGCTTAATTATCTGCTTTACCTTTTTCGTCTCCCAAGGTTTGTGTTTAGCTTTCGAAAATTGTATTCCAGAAGGAACGTAGCTGTCAACAAGCTCATGAGCTTAGAGTTTAAAGATGTTCCAGAGCTCAATGCCAAGATCATCTGCAGTGATTGTTTTAAGAAATAAGGTAGTAAATCGAAGAGTTCATATCTTATAGCATCATAGTTTCCCTTGCCATATCAATGCACTATACTTTCTTGTCACTTCTCTTTATGGACCGTTGGGTGAGCTAGCGCTGCTGTCAGTACCCTATGATCTAAAATACCAGGTATTAAGCAAACGTTGTTAATTGCTTCCGGAAAATTGCAAAGTAAAAGGTCTGACAAATTTAAAAGACGTATTTTCTTTGTGACATATTGCGTGTTAACATCTGGGAAGAGCATTGGCGTGGTAGGAATATTTTTATCCACAAGAATGAAGACACCTTTACCATGTAGGTTTCTATCCTTTCAGTATACTGTGTAGATATCTTGAAACATTTCGCTTGAAATCACAGTGGCATCCAACAAAGGCTCTGTAGCTAATGCAATCGCAGGTTTAACTGTTTGAAGTAAGCCCATGAATTCATCAACCTTATTTTTAATACTGCGGCAATTTATAACCATTACTGTTCCAACGTCCAAGTGTCCGGTGGCAGAGCTTTTTTATTCCGTTTATATCTGGCATTTGAGCCGGAACAGCTAGAGTGCACAGCGTGATTTGTAGAGCCATTCTCTATGGTGCCATATTGCAAGGAAGATAATATACTTGATGCTAAGGAAACTTCCCTGGGTTTTCCTGGTTGTTATTTGGCGACCCCACCGACATTTTCATTTTTAAGGTGAAATATAAAGCATTTTTCATCAATTTATAGTCGTTCCATTCGCAGCTTGAATCGACAGTCCTGGGTTTTTGCGTATTCAAGTAGTTTTCTTCTTGACAACTGAACGGGCCTGGAAAAATCTTCATTAACGGCGAAGCCGCTATCTTTAAGCATATAACCATAAGCCAGTACTGAATCTCTATTCTTGAAAAAACAAAAATTCACTACAATTGGCGTTTTCTAATTTTTATTCTACGTGCCGATTCGATGCGCCTTATCAGTGGTTGGGGAATCTAGTTGTATTTTCATGTTCTCGGCATGCAAATTCACGATAAGGGACTCTGATTCCTCCCACGTTTCTTTATCTTTGACTTTCTGTCCGAAGAACATGAGGTCTGGTGTGCGTGAGGGGCGTTTTACATCATTACAGCGCGTTTCTAGAACAGAAAGCTCGACGTGAGCCGATTCCAATTTAGAATCGTTGTTTTGCGTTACTGGTTATCAGCCCTAGAGACAGCAAGTTATTTTTAGAGCGTACACACATGTTTTCTAAATTTTGATAATTCTTTTTTTTTGGCATTTGTACGCTCTGCAGAAAGTTTGCTCACTTTCTCACCCTGTGCCTCACGACTTGTCTTCAAATGTTGAACAGCAGCTTGAAGGGCTGTTACTAACGCCTTCAATTCCACATTAGTTGGGCCGGGTGTTTTCTTTTTTTTTCGACATTACCGCAAAGCATTAGCAGGTCTAGAAGACGCATCAAAGCTGCTTTCAGGCACGGCAGCACTACCAAAAACAAAGGATCATTCTTTAAAAAGTAACATTCAGCCGTTACCGTACCAACCTGTATAACAAAGTGTAGCGTCATTTGAGATGACCTCACAGTGGAAGTGCAGCCGTGCCCACAAGCCCGGTGGAGTGGTGACGCCTCTTCTTTGTGGATTGAAACTTAGTTGATGTTGATATTCTTGGCGCTTTTGAGATCGCCAAAGAATATTCACTATATTATTTAAGAAATATATAGAACGTATTTCTAAAATACATTTTAATGCAATTGAAATACAGAATTCAATCGTGCTCTTGAACCTAATTCAAGTAAACGTTTAGTACTTTTTCTGGCATTTTTAGTGCATCCTGAATGCATATTCTGAATGTATTTTAGAAATCGCAGTTCGAATGCGGACAAAAACACGAAATGTTTTTTTTTGTATTAAGTGCTTTTAAAATATATTTCAAATCTAATATTTTTTCGCTAAGATGTATTTTAATTTCGGTCTACAAATAATTTTCTTTAATTAACAACTAATTAAAATCATAATTGAAACATATTAGATTGAAATCTTAAGTTCTAATTATATCGATGGTACAGTCGCACGGAATGAAACGCGAATGGACGCGGTTCAACGATTGGTGCACTGAGCAAGGTCTCTTGAGCAGGTTCTTGCAGCATCTGGCATGCAGTCGCGCATTGTCGCGTACCTGCCAAGAAATTAAAGTTCGGTGTTTAAGCAACAGACTAAAGTTACTGACATTATGAGAACGGCTGGGGGAAGTTCCAGTTGTCTCGCCTTCAGCGAAAGCTTCTACTTTCGATAACGCTTCGGCGTCTCCTCAGCCTCAAGCATGCACGCACAGCAGAATAACAGTGAAAATATTTTTGGGACCCTCAGCAAAAACGTGCTACGCGTCGTCGGAATACCTTTCTGTGATTGTTATTTGTTGTGTTTGTTATATGAATTCATATAACAAAATAGAGGAATTATCACGCGTGCTACAATTTTATCCGCGATCAAGCGCGTACTCTCGTTTCTTTGTTTACATTATCACAGAAAGGTTCTCGCAAGTCATAGAGGCGGTACCTACGTTTTTCTAATTTTAGTAAGTACAGATTGTAATAATTCCTTCATGTTCATAACCTGCCAAACACACGACTACCTGGCAATGATAGTTGTTGGAACTATTTCGAGCGCGCGAGGACACCGGCAAAAGCGAGCAAGCACGCGACCAAAGCATTGGAGCTGCCACGACCACGGCCTCTTGATCACGAGCTATGCACTACGAGGAGAAGAGAAGAAAGAAGAAGGATGGCTCCCGAACCACGTCGACCATTCTGTATCCGATGTTGGACCATTAAATTAGTTTGCTTTCATTAGATCGAAGCATCGACTTTAGACAAAAAAGATCCGTCAATAGTCGCAGAAAATCAAAGAAAAACACGCTATTTTTTGAGGCTCTTGCTTTCAATTTCTCCTTTGTTCTCTATGTTTTGCGCGCTGCTGCCAGTTTGTAGACGTTCAGCCTCTCAACTCGCAGCCAGACCAAGCAGCCACGTTATCAACCGCCGATTCTATGCTGCTGATATTCATTACATGCGCGCACCATTGTTGGCAGAGGATAAGTGACGTACTGGTTCCATACATTTTTAGGGTTAGGCTATCCCCGTGACCGCAGTGAGTCTAAGCATGATGCTCGTCGGGGGCCAAGGCATGCTTTGTCACGAGTCCAAATAGAGAGCACATGGAGTGCATACTCGTGTCCAATATATAAGACGCATTTGAATATCGTCACCAAGGGTAGATACCCAGGACTACATTCGCCTGATCCCTTCAAATTTCGCTGCGACAAAGGCGATTCTTCATCAGAGCTACCACAGCCTAATTAAATAATCTTGATGGTCTAAAATACAAAGCTCCAGTAACTAATATCTAGCGCTTCTGTGTAAACAGCTTGCTTGCACAATGCGGAAATTTCATTATATTTATGTTTAGACAGCCGGAAGTTAGTCAGCCTCGATGGGCGTCTGGTGTCTCAGCTGTATAGATGCTGTAGATGAGAAATATAACCAGCGCAGTAGAAACGCTAGGCTAGGGTGATGCACCACGGAGTAGTGATGACTGCAAGCCAGTAGGATGCTCATCCAGATTGAAAATGGCAGAGGTGAGGGGAGCCTAGGATGCCTGGGTTCTGAGCTTTTCCTTCATGCGCTCCGAGCTCTGCTGCGTTTAACACACGCAGAGGCGTTGCAGAAGTCTACAATTTTGTGACGCTTCAAGGTTTTGCATTAAGAGAGGGGTGGAGATGCTGGAGGGGGCTGTACAGGCTGGCACTTCTAGAGGCCCTGTGCTTTTATCTATGCATTAAACTGACGGCACCAGCTCCTGCAGCAATACCGTGATCTAAACACCAAAATGCCAAGGTTTTATTTTGTGTCTTGTTTTTTGGTAATACATTACATTGAGAATATTTGGCTAGAGAGCAACTTATGCAACCCATAAGTTATATATTGCATTGTTTTAATTTTTCGATGAACTAATCATTACAGAAATACTGCCCTACTATTTCCATTACGATGATTCAGAGTTCAAGTAATAGAACTTCGAATAAATATCTAAACCTATTTTAGCATAGCCACGTTAGTACAGCTATGTTCGCTACTTTATTGACCAACCACTGTCGCCATCAAGCGAGCAAACGGCCGTATCAAAATAATGAGTTGAGTGGTGGGGCTAGCGTGGCTAGGCAAGTACCGACTATGCGTTGGTCAGTCGCTTTTACTTTGGTTTGAGTACTAAAAATTATGTTCAAACGGATAACAGTACATCTTCATAGAAGTGGGACAGAGTAATGCCATTCTGACCGCCAACAGTGAGGTAATAGTGGAGTGATAGTCGGAAGTAGGTTGCGGTGTTGATGAACTTGGCACGCTTTTGGGACAAGCATTTTGGAAAGTACTCATCAAGAATGGTGTCTTCGCAATATTACATGGATCCTGAAGCAGACAACTAACCAAGCGAAGGGTTCGGACGCAGAAGCAGCGCTTGAAGTAATGTCGGACTTGAGAAAAGGCATCACAAACTTCGAGGGTGAAGGAGAGAATAGAAAGGCAAGTGACAGAGATAACTCTCGAGAGTCTGATGGCGCTGCCTAAATGGCTGGACGAACTACGGCTAGTGACCTAGGGGTGCCCGGCGATGCATTGCCTACCGACACGACATCTGGGAGATTGAGGCCTGAACTGGCACCGAAGTGTTTCCAGCGCACGTTTCTGAGACGTGAGCAGCGGAGCAATGGCATTGCAGGCGAGAAGGACCTACCAGATGCAACAGCTAAGGGCAGCTTAATTCCCTGTGAATGTGCGGCTCTGCTTGGAACCTATCTTGAACCTCAGGGTCACGCAATACCAGATCAAGGTGGGTCAATACTCCTAATTTCTTTCTAAAACGTTATAGGGAAGATCCCGTGACAACCTCGACGATCTTTATAATTTATTGGCATGTGAACGTGTTTAATATGACTATCAGTGTAACTTCAGTGGCCGAGTTGTGCTTGAGTGTACGTCATTTCGCGACACGAACTTAGAAGGGACGTATGTGTTTTTCTTTCATCTGTGCTAGTATATGACCATAGAGGAGATCTTAAAAGAATACTATTCTAATGCTGCACAGTTACAGTCCTGAGCTCTGGGTTGGTGTGCCTTAATTGTCCTCGCTCAGTATTCGAGATTGTCACAGAATCGCAGGGCTCTAAGGATTTGTGCAAAGAGGTCAGGACACGGCTCTCTGAGGAAAAATGGAGGATGCTTTCTACCGGGAGTACTTTGTGTCGGCAAAATATAATGTCGAGATAGTTTGCCATGTGTTCGGTACATAAGCATGCCGGTCCGCCGAAAAATATAGTCAAGGGCAACTGCCAGCAGGTTCGATCAGCGGACAGACGGTATCACAGCTGAAAAAACCAAAAGGACGGCATTGTGCAGCTAACAGCTCATGTGTCCCATTTGGAGTATAGGAGAAGTACCCTCGGTCCAGAAAATGTGATCGATGAAAACTTCCCTGTGTCAGAGTTCACAGTTCAACTGGAAACAGGAACATGGCAACAGGTTCTCGTTTCCAGATGTGTGAAAAATTTGTGATATAAAGTAAACTGATACAATTTTGTGTTTAATTGCTATTCTGTTATGTGTATCCCGAGGTTAAGTCACGAATATGGATGTGATATTTTGTTTCGAAATGCTGATTACGAAAGTGAATATAGTGTGTGACAGGTCTTCTGGTCCAGGAAGTGGCGAGAAAGGGTTGTGGGGGCTGATCATCACATTGGAATGCCATTTTGTGTTAGGAATGGCAATTAATAAAGAAGTTCGTGTAGTTATGTGCAGGTTTGCTCCAGACTAACATCCTAAGAAAAAAACTGGTTGCTTGAACAGGATTGCTTGTCAAAGAGAACCGATAAGAGTGCAAACAAGCCGCGACTAGCTTGGCTTGTTTGCGCTGAACCTGCAAACAACCCATGAATTAAGATGCAATTAATGTAAAGGTGCAAGCGAGTTGGACAAGAATGACAATAATAATCCCTGGAGAAGGGGAACAAAGGGGACAGAGGACTGTTGGTAGAGCGCTCCACTGGAAATGGAGAGGTCCCGGGTTCAATACCCGGACCAGGCGGATTTTTTCGGTCGCGCACAGGTCACCTAAGCTGTGTCTGGAGATTTGTACTTCTCCTTTGTCCCCTTTGTTCCCCTTCTCCAAGGATTTTTATTGCCATTCTTGTCCAGCTCGCTGCACCTTTGCATCAATTGCATAGTAATCATAACCTTAAAAATGCAGGCCGTTAACCCTTGTTGGTGATAGACTGGTGGCGGCTGATAAAACCAGTTCACTCTACTGACGTTTAACTCCTGGTTAGATCAGTTGGTATAGCGCCCCACTGGAAATGGAGAGGTCACGAGTTCGATACCCGGACCAGGCGGATTTTTTCGGTTTCGTACCAGTCACCTATAGCTGTGTTTAGAGATTTGTGTTTGCCCTTTGTCCCCTTTGTTCCCCTTCTCCAGAGATTATTATTGCAACCCATGAATGCTCTGTTGCAGCAACCCCCGAACGAGCATGTTCAGTGAATGTAATACATAGATAGTATATGCCAGTTGTCGGGTTTTCCCAATAAAATATGGCCTGTCAATGCGGTTAATAGAGAGTACATTCCACTTATTGTCATTCACTGCTAGAACATGGTTTTTGAATGTATGATAAAGCGCGGGAAAGCCCACTTATATGAATCTGTTGCAAGAACCTGCCTGTTGTATGCAGTGAATGAACGGCGTAAGCCTTATAATATTAATAATATTAAAATTAAAATAAAAATGATAATGAAAGATTAATATTAATAATATTAATAATAATTAAAATATTTATTTGGTTTCGTATTTTGAAATGGGAGAAATGGACAATACGTTTCATTAGCAGCTTGATGGTGTTCTAGGCTCCCCCTTCAGTAGGTGATTCAATAAACACAAACAAGAAAAAACCAATTGGTACGTCACTCCGGTATACAAAAAAATACAATACCAGCCAAACAAAGATATGCCGCACAAGACTGCTATTTCACACCAATATTGATTCCTACCAAGAATAAAAGAAAACAAAAGTTGCAAAAATCCCGCTGAATAGTGAATAGACGATGAATGCCAGTTAGAGGATTTCTTTGCAGCAACATGGCCGATAGATACGGTAAATAGACTATGAATACCAGATATTGACATTTGCTGCTGGAACAAGGCCAGTGAATGTATTGAATAGGCGATGGATGCTTGTCATGAAAACTGGTTGCAGCAAGATTGCCGATCGATGCGGTGAATAGGCCGTGAAGATTAGCTATTGGTATTTTCCTCTGAAACATGATCAGTGAATGCAGTGAATAGAAGGTGGATGCCATTTATCGAAATTCATTGCATAAGCATGGCCGACGGAACCGGTGAATAGGCGGTGAAAACCGATTGTTGACGCTTGCCGTTGTCGTATGGCCAATGTATGCGGAGACTCTCTGGTGATACTCGACCACAGGCAGTCACTGAGATTTCCTGCCTACGAATCCAACAAATCCCCGTTTCTGGCCATGACTGGTCATTCACCGTATACGTTGGCTAAGGCTATACCAATCATATCCAATATTCTCCCACACAGGCCCTTCATAATGTGCTGCCCGGGACACCGTCTTACTCTTTTACTACCCCAAAAATGGCACTGAAACTTGAAGTTGTGACGGCTACAGAAGTATAAACACGAAAAGCCTTTTTTTAAATTGAAGTCTTTCTGAATTTATTAGTTAAAATTTATAATTGCCCGATGAAAATTACAAAAATGCTCAAGTGGTTCACCCTGGAAGCATTGGTCCTAAAAACAAAATGAGGACGTTGTAAATAATAAAGCAGCTATATTTTTCTTGGCCCGATTTTGTCAAACTCGAGACTCCGATTCAATGGCTGAAACTCATTGTGATTTAAAAATTAGTCAAATAGTCTTAAATTTAATCGAATAATTTCTTAGTCTTTAATATTCGTATGGTAAGGGCGGAGGGTTATTGAAAAGTCGGTTATAATCGCTAGCCCTCATCAGTGAAAATGTGCCACTGCGTCGGGTGCTGCATATCTCCTGGTGTGGGTTTAGTTTGAGTTGATAAGAGCCTACAACATTTAAAAAATAAACACAGCCATATATTCATATTATTAGTCTCTAGCAATCACGGCCCTCTCCCTGGACATCGAAGCGGCTGAACCCACGATAGCGACGGGCACACTACCGAGAAGAGCGTCCACTAACTTGGACGCTGCTGAGTTGTTCGTTTGTACTTCTTTAATCCACTCCCGACCGATCATGCCTATCGTAAGTAGAAGAGACAATAGAGAGTTTTAGAGAGCCGTTTTTGCACATCCGATACGGTACGATCGGCCCTCCGGTACGAACTGCGCATGCGCTTGTCCTCTGCGATCTTACCGTAATGCGGTGGTCGAACCGTAAGGCACGACCGGCACGACCAATGGCCGACAGGGACAGTCTCGCTTGGTTAGCAAAACGGCTATTTCGCTGGCGGAGAGAGCGTGCCGTGGCTTCAAACAAGAATAAAATAACTCGTGGTAGTGCCTGGCAGGAGCGCCATATGTGACAGCAAGTGCATAAAGGTGGATTCAGCAAATAAGAAGAAGAATACAAAACAAAACGCAATAGGACATCCTTAATAGAGATAAATTGATATTTAGCAAACCGGAGAGTCTAGAAGGAAACAATTTCAGCTGTTGCGTCTTTTTGAAAAAGAGAAAGTTGACGTTGCGGCAGTACAGGAAACAAAATTATCAACAGATGCAGGCATCGCGGAAGCGTTAGAACCTTTTCTTAAGGATTACGAAATCTGCGTTAGCCAAGCCAAAGGAGTCTCTGCCGGATGTTTTCTTTTTTTCGTAAACAGCTTGAGCTATCATCAGTTTCCATTCTTAACGACCTGGAAGGGCGTCTTATTTCCTGCGACATTTGTTTTAGGCAGATAGATTGGCGCTTTATTTGCCTGTATGCTCCAAATACGCCTAGAGAAAGAACATCATTTTTTGAACTTATTTCGCCGCTTTTCAACACAAATAGAACAATAGTTGCAATGGGAGATTTTAACTGTGTTTGCAGTGCAGACGACCGATCGGTGTCACAAACTAGGTATGACGGAAGCGCCGCTGCTCTACGGAGCACGCTTCAAGACCATAACCTTGTTGATGTTGCTTATAAAAAAGGTGAATCGATACGCTACACCCATTTCCAAGGAACGTCTCACGCACGATTAGACAGAATATATGTCTCAGGTGATATAATCGACTCAATGAGTAATTATCAAGTCAAACCAGTTTTCTTTTCTGATCATTGCCTGGTATCAGTCTGCTTTGGGCCGCGCAGACTCCGAGGTGTTCATCAGCAGTGGGAACACTGGAAGCTCAACCTGAGGCTTCTAAGTGATGAGCAATTTTCAACTAACATCTCCTTACTTTTGTCGAATACATTGGAAAACATTGACATGCACATCTTTGCAAAATGGGATAGTTTCAAGCAAGAAGTAAAAAACATCGCAGTCGAACGCTCTACAATTGCATCATATATGAACAAACAACAGCAGCGTGACCTTTTTAAAAATTTAGTAACCCTGCACGAACTTGAATGCTTAAATCCAGGCGCGTACAGCGACGATGTTAACATAGTACGAGCCCAGCTTCAAAGATATGAAACCGAAAGGTACCGCGGAGCATTAATCCGCTCGCGGAAGAAACGCTTTCTCCTCGGCGAACAACCTACAAAAAGATCTCTGGATGACGAAAGGCGTAACGCACTGTCAAAGGAAATAGTAGAAATCAACAAAGATGGATTGATACTCACCGACGCCACTGAAATAGTTAAATCTTTTCACCACTTCTACACAAATATTTTTGGAACAGTAATACCCACAAAAGAGAAAACTGAAATAGAACAGCTACTAGCACAGATGCCAAAACTTGACGAGGAAGATCGCAACCTAATTGAAGGCCCCATAACATTAAACGAAATTAAGGCCGCCATTAAATCTCTCCCAAACGGGAAAACACCAGGACCAGATGGACTAAGCGGTGAATTTTACAAAAAGTTCCAAGACATTATAGCTCCTGTTTTACTCGCTGTATTTGAAGAATCCTACATACAGAAAACTCTCCCCCTTCATTTTACCGTGGACACACGGTATTGCTGCCAAAAACAAAAGACCCTGAAATGCTTAAAAAGATGGAAAACTACAGACCAATATCACTCTGCAACGTAGATTATAAAATTTACGCTAAAGTGCTCAATGAAAGACTTCAGTGTGTAATAGAAAAACTGGTAGGTGAGCACCAAACTTGTGGGATACGCGGCAGAGCAATTCAAACGAACGTACATGTTGCCCGTTCCGTCCTAGAGTCTGTGTCAGAAAATAATGACCAGGTTGCACTTGTACAAATAGACCTTACAAAAGCCTTTGACCGTGTGAGTCATTCATTTTTATTTGCCGTTCTTGAGCACGTAAACGTGGGAGAGACACTTTTGGAAGGAATCCGACTTTGCTACATGCATAGTTCGACACGACTGAAGATCAATAACACACTTTCCGATGAAATTAAGATCAAATCTTCCGTAAGGCAGGGTTGCCCTCTCTCTCCCCTCCTTTTTGCATTGTATTTAGAGCCCTTATGTCTTAGCATCCTGAAAACAGAATGTATTCGTGGGTACACTGTAGCAAATGTTGAGGTAAAAGTCCTCGCATACGCAGACGATGTCGGATTTTTTTGCGTTGACAAGAAGAGTGTCGAGAAAGCGCTTGATCAAACAGCGCGTTACTGCGCAATCACAGGGGCTTCAGTGAATCCATCTAAATGCAAAGGCTTCTGGTACGGTTCCTGGGCCACAAAACCACGTTCTTTTGCGGGGATAGCGTGGAACCAGGGGCCGATCACATACCTTGGAGTACCGCTCTCACAAATTCGTAGCAGCTCGACGTACTGGTCCTCCCTTGTGACCACACTGAAAAGGAAGGCTGATGCGTGGAAAGGTAGAGACATTTCCATTTTTACAAGAGCAAGTGTCTGTAATATATTCCTTGCTTCAAAACTTATGTACGTTCTTCAAGTGCTCCATTGCGCTCGAACAGACATCCAAAAATTCCATAGAGTATTTGCCACTTTGATATGGTGCTCAACGTGGGAACGTGTAAAAGGGACAACCTTTTCCTCCCTCTCGAATCTGGTGGTTTAGGACTATGTCACATTTTTGTCCGCCAGTTAGTGTCAAGATTCTTTTTCTTTAAAAATGCCAATCACAAGTTCCTTAGAGTCATACTCCAATCACGCCTTGCTGAGAGTTTAAGCTATCTTGTTGTTTCAACGGGCGAAACGTCGAAAAATAGGCCCTGGGGATTTTTAAAGGAAGTTGTCGATACCTTCAATTTTCTAAAAACACGGTTTTCATTGGAATATTTGTTTAGCGTGTCAAGGAAGACACTGTCGAGGAGCATTACGGAAAGCTTGTTTTCCCTACCACTTTATCGTACCCGTTTCACGCCAGAACCCATCAATGATGTTTTCAAAAGAGTAAAAAAATGGGCGTGCCTCCCGCAACCAAAACGTTCTTCTTCAAATTGCATACATCAACCTTACCAGTAAAAACTTACCTCCAGGAAAAAGGAATATTTGTACCGTGGACTGTTAATTGCAGACTCTGTAACAAGCCAGAAACCATAGAGCACTGTTTTATTTATTGCAACGACGCATTTTTATTTTGGGACGTTCTGCAACGCACGCTAAAAAAAGATCTAATTCTTAATGACTACAGTCTCCGCTTCCTCCCGTTCGCTGAGAACGAAACCGTCCCGTACGACATGTTCGCTCTGTTGGGACTACATAGCCTATGGAAATGTCGCATGATCGATAGACATGCAGAGAAACCCCGTACAACGAAATCGCTTTTTCTGGAACTGGTAGCGCAAGTGAGGAGCGTATACGCTTCACCTCTCAGTCAACCAGAGTGGTTTGCCTTGTTCGATGCATGTCTTGGTCTCCCAGATTTCTGAAAAACTCTATTGACGATATATTCTTTTGTAACCATTGTATTGCACCTGTCGAGATTTTTGTGTTTAAATTTATCACACCTACTGGCCACATGTACAAGATGCCAAATATAAGGTGCGTGTGCGACATTGGTATGTAAATACGGTGTGAAAGTGAATGTTTCGTAAGTGTACATACCCATAAGTATCAACATGTTATGTCACTTGTAAAAATTTTCCATGCATTAAAGAAAAAAAAACTGCTCAGTAGCTCAGTGGATAGGAGCGTCAGTTTCGTGAACCCGTAGGGGAGTGGTAATGGAGAGTTCAAATCCTGTTGGCCCATACACCTTTTTTTCTCTTTTATATTTAAAGTTTTTTTATATAATGTAAGTTTT